>JASCZW010006251.1:81398-185341 GCA_034211315.2 Aedes japonicus
TGTACATCCAACCACTCTGTATATTTAAGTTCAGCTTTTCCGACACGAATGCACATGAATGTGTAAAATGTCGAAAATAAACAACAAACAAACAAACAATCTACTAATTGCTTGCATTCGCCAATAAACCAATCATATTTTCGATTCGAAACGGAAGTACCTAGTGTCACTATTGCAGTGCTACTAATGGCCATCCTCAAGCTGCGCCAAGTTGCTCTTCCATTGGTAGGGCTGCTTTTAGTTAGCTGTTGTGCGTATTCCTGGGCAACTCCGGTTTGCTGTAGCAGCTCAATGTTTTTAAGCGTATACATTCTGCAATTAGGTAGCGGTCCGAGTCTTGATTCGCGCTGCGGTAAGTGCGGTAAGTGCGAAGAATTTCTCGTCTATCAGAACATGGTCGATTTGATCCTCTGTTCATTGGGCAGGTGATCTCCAAGTGGCTTTGGGGTTCTCTTTACGGGGAAAGAAGGTATTTTGGACTACTAAACCACGGAAGACCGAAATTTTCACGCATTGCTGGCCAATACCTGTGCGTTCATGTCATCAATGGCGACCTTTACGTACCGCTGTGGGCAGCCATCATACACTTGCTCTTCTACACGCTTCTTTTTCGTCATCTGGTCTCCCTTCGTGTTGATCCTCAGCTTGCACATTTTCGCATTGATCGGAAACCATCCAATCACGCGTTGACGCATTTTGCCCAGCACTACAAAGTCGTTACCCAGCTCGTTTGTGGCACCACAGCTCTGGTAAAAAGTAGACGCTCGAGGCCCGCTTTTCATACTTACTGTCCTCTCCAGCAAAGCTCCAGGAGTGATACAACTAAAAAATAAAAAAGCTTTATTTATGACTTTACCTGTGCTGATCCATAGCCTCCCTTTATTTCTACACAGTTAAAAAGAAACATTGAATTTTCTACGTTATCTAATGCACACAGAGGGAATGCTAGAATTGGCCGAAAATAATGAGATGTTTCATGTAAATTTAAGCCAAATAACGCCTGAATCAAGCCTGTTGTATGAAAGATTGCAAACATTGTTGTATGGCGCACCAAAGACTACAACCAATTGCGTTGTTTACGCCTCCTTTGGCTTGGAATTAAACGAAGGGAAATTTTACGCACTTGTTAAAAAAAAAATTCTGTGTATATATGCGTTGGTTTGCATAAATTTTACAAGGTTAGCTGTTCCACAAGAGTATGCATAACATTACACGACGGAATAAAATTAAGCTATGACATTTAAAGTTATTTTGGCATCAAAGTTTGGCATGTAACATTAGTTTCTAACATAATTTAACATCAATCCCTTTATATGCAATATTGTTGGCAAAATTTTACACGATTATTTTCATCTGTGCCCTTCTGATTTCAACTTGCTTGATTTCGAAGAGTAAGCGAGTTCTGTAACTTTTCTCGAAACTCTAGTCATATTCAGCAGCGTGGGCAGCAACGATTATGTCCAGCTCTGGGTTAAAATGGGTTAAAATAAGTCCAATTCCAGAATTCCCTTAAATTTTTCGAACGCTGACTGACATTCTCGTGTCCACTTGAGATTTGTTCTTGTCTTCAGTATCTCGTCCAAAGAGAATCATAGGGCTCGCATAAGGTCTGTACCCGCAATAATCCGGACACCTCAAATCATGAATAAAACATAAATTTCGCATTATATTTCCGTCGAAATTGTTTATTTCAGATTCATGGGATGTGGTTTAACAAACTCGTGCAGACAAAACATAGTTATTCGGTATTAGCATAAAATTTTCGAACTTTGCGCTTAACTCCGTCCATTAGGGTTTGTACAGACTCTTCAGAAATCGTAGAAGCCGTCTTTGTCCAAATTTGCTGCAAGTTTGTGATGTCTTTGATTCCTTGCTTCTTTCCAGAAAGCTTTCGCTTCATCAGAGCCCAATATCTCTCGATGGGTCGTAGCTCTGGCAATTTGGCGGGTTTGAGGTTTTTGGTACAATGTTCACTTGATTTGCTTGGTACCTCTCCATCACAGTTTTAGCATAGTGTCATGATGCCAAATCGGACCAGAACAAAGGTTTTTCTTTGTGACTTTTGATGAAGGGTAGCAATCGCTTCTGCAGACACTCTTTCTGTTAGATCTCCTTGTTGATTGTGTCTGTAGCGACGAAAGATTTACTCTTTTTGCCACACGTACAAATTGCTTGCCACACAAGGTATTTTTTGGGAAATTCCGAAGCCTTCTTCGTTCTCCCTTGCGCTGAACTGGCCAGCTTGACGTGCCGCATGGGCTCAGTAGGGATTTCAGGACCCGAAGCTAAGAGTCAGTTCCATTGTAGTTATATCACATCAATTATTTTTTCCACTATAGCAGCAGCACTTCGATATGGTAGATATACTATTCTTTGTAATTTCAGGTCATCCAAGGAACTCCTAAGTATTTTTAAATAATTTTAAATTTATTTTGTTTTTTCGGTGGTTATGATAATTTATCTTAGGTTAGTAGTGCATGAGCGGGCCCGTCTACAATTGCAGCAGGATCACAATCTGTAGATTTGTGAATACGTGGTAATATGTGAATATGTGGTATTATAATTTTATACTATAACATCCCTTCGCTATTTTATTGCCATTTTCACTGAAAAAAATATGTAGGAAGCATTATGTACGACAAATTCTACTCAAAAAGGCATTTCCTTTATTCACCAAAACTATATAATTTATAATCATTGCTTTCCTGTTTCCCATTATCACTCATAGATCCAGACCAATAAGAGTTATCGGACTTTTTTTTTCTGGTTTTACTTAATCTACGTTTTTGGGATTATTCATGCTTATATAAAATTTATTTCTCCTGATTGTTTGCTGTTTTCAGCTTTTTCAAGACTATTAGGCTTTTCAAACATATCTTATCTTTTTTTCAGTTACAAACCAGTGGATAACAGATATATATATATATATATATATATATATATATATATATATATATATATATATATATATATATATATATATATATATATATATATATATATATATATATATATATATCTATATATATAAAAATGGATTTCTGTCTGTCTGTCTGTCTGTCTGTCTGTCTGTCTGTCTGTCTGAACCTAATAGGCTCGAAAACTACTGAACCGATCGGCGTGAAATTTTGTATGGAGAAGGTTTTGGGGCCGGGGAAGGTTCTTATGATGGTTTGAGACCCCTCCCTTCTCTGGAAAGGGGGGGGCTCCCATACAAATGAAGCACAAATTTCTGCATAACTCGAGAACTGATCAAGCAATGAAACCAAATTACGCATGCGGAAGTTTTTGGAGGCAATAAATGTTTATATGGTAGTCAGAGACCCCTCCTCTCTCTAAAAAGGGAGGTTCCCATACAAATGAAACAGAATTTTCCTCATATTTCAAGAACTAATCAAGCAAATGGAACCAAATTTTGCATGTGGGGTTTTGTGGAGACAATTTTTTTTTCTATGGTGGTTTGAGACCCCTCCCCTCTCCTAGGAGGGGTGCTGTCATACAAATGAAACTAAAATTTCTCCATAACTCTAGATCTAATAAAGCAAATGGAACCAAATTTGGCATGCGGGGATTTTAAAGGGAATGATTGTTTCTACGATAGTATGAGACCCCTCCTCTCTCTCTCTCTGGTGAAGGAGGGGGGTCCCATATAAATGAAACATAAGTTTCTATATATCTCGAAAACTAATCAAATGGAATCAAATTTGACAAGTAGAGATTTTTGAAGGCAAGAAATATTTCTAAGGTGACTGGACACTCCTCCACCCTCTGTAAGAGGGGGCTCTCATATAAATGAAACACACATTTGTGCATAACTCGAGAACTAATCAAGCATATGGAACCAAATTTGGCCTGTGAAGGTTTTTGGAGGAGCGAATTGTTTCTATAGAGGTTTGAGACTCCTCTGCCATCTGGAAGGGGACAAAGGGGGGGGGGCTTCCATACAACTGAAACACAAATTTCTGAATAACTCTAGAACTTATCAAGTTAATCGAACGAAACTTGGCATGTGGAGTTTTTCGAAGGCAAGAAATGTTTCTATTGTGGTTTGAGACTCCTCCGCTCACTGAAAGAGGGGTCTCTAATATATATGAAACACGAGTTTCTGCCTAATTCAAGAACAAATCAAGCAAATGGAACCAAATTTGGCAAATGGAGGTTTTTGAAGGAAACAAATGTTTCTAAGGTGGTTTGAGACTCCTCCGCCTTCTGAAAGGGGAGACTTCCATAAAAATGAAACATCATTTTAAGCGTAACTCGAGAGCCAATGAAGCAAATGAAATCAAATTTGGCATGTTGAGGTTTTTGGAGGCAAGACATATTTCTATGGAAGTTCACTACCCCTCCCCATTTTGAAAGGGGGGGGGGGGGCTCCCATACAAATGAAAAGCAAATTTCTGCATAACTGGAGAACTAATCAAGTAAATCCATCCACTTTTAGCATATGGGGGTTTTTGGAGGCTAGATTTTTATATGCATAAAAATGAATTTCTGTCTGTCTGTCTGTCTGTTTGTCAGACCCTTATAGACTCGGAAAGTTCTGAACCGACCAACGTGAAAATTTATATGAAGGGGTTTTTGGGGCTGAAGAAGGTTCTTATGATTGTTTGAGACCCCTACTCTCTCAGGAAGGGAGGCTCTCATACAAATAAGACACAAATTACTTCATAAGATAACTACTTACTTCATAAGAGAACTAAACAAGCAAATCGAATCAAATTTGGCATGTGGGTGGTTTTGAAGGCAAAAAAAACCATAAAGATGCCAGTTATATTAAATTTCCCTTCATTTAGTTGCAAGCGTAGCAGTGCACCACCGGACGCAGCTATTATATGTATAACAATGAATTTCTGTATTTCTGAACCTTATAGAATCGAAAACTACTGAACCGATCGGCGTGAAATTTTTGCGTGGAGGGTTTTTTGGGGCCGAAGAAGGTTCTTATGATAATCTGGAACCCCTCCCATATCTGGAAGGGGGGGGGGGCTCCCATACAAATGAAACACACATTTCTGCATAACTCGAGAACTAATCAAGCAAAGGAATCCAAATTTAGCATGTGGGAGTTTTTGGAGACAAGATATGTTTCTATGGTTTCTGAGACCTCGCCACCCTCTGGAAAGGGGGCTCCAATACAAATGAAACACAAATTTCAACCAAACATGAGAACTATCCCTACTGCCATGGAAATTTGTATGTAGGGCTTATGGTTTGGAAAAGGATCCTATGATAGTTCGGAAACCCCTCCCGCCTCTAGAAAGGGGGGCTCCCATGCAAATGAAAAACAAATTTCTGCATAACTCGAGAACTAATCATGCAAATGGAACCAAATTTAGCATGTATTAGTTGCTAAAGACAAGAAAGGTTTCTATGGTAGCTTGAGAACCCTCTCCGTCCTAAAAAGGAGGGCTCCCATACAAATAAAACACAATATTCTGCATAACTCTGGAACTAATCTAGCAAATGGAACGAAATTTAGCATGTGGTGGTTCTTAAAGACAAAAAAATTGTCGATGTTGGTTTGAGACCCCTCCCCATTCTAAAGGGAGAGGCTCCAATACAAATGAAATACAATAATATGCATGACTCGAAAACTAATCAAGCAAATGGAACCAAATTTAGTATGCGGTGGTGTTTGAAGACAAAAATAGTTCTATGTTGATTTGCGACCCCTCCTCTTTCTGAAAGGGGGGGGGGATCCCATTCAAATGAAACGCAAATCCTTGCATAACTCGAGAACTAATCAGGGAAATGAACCAAATTTGGCATGTGGTAGTTTTTGAAGAAGTGAAATGTTTCTATGGTGATTTGTGACACTTCCGCCATATTTTGGGCGGGTCTCTCAAACAAATGGAACACAAATATTCGCATAACTGGAGAAATAATAAAGCAAATTGAACCAAATTTGGCATGTGGAGGTTTCTGAAGAAGATATATGTTTCTTAGGTGGTTTGGACTCCTTTGCCTTCAGGAAGGGGGAGGAGGGACTTCCATACAAATGAAACACAAATTTCTGCATAACTCGGGAACTAATCAAGCAAAAGAACCAAATTTGGAATTGTCGAGTTTTTGGCATTCAATGTTTTTATGGTGGTTCAAAGCCCCTCCTCCCTCTAAAAAGTGGGGCTCTGATACAAATGAAACACAAATTTCAACCAAACATGAGAAATTTGTATTCAGTGGTTTTTGGGTCTGGGAAAGCATCTCATCATAGTTCGAGACCCCTCCCGCCTCTATCAGGGGGGGATCCCATGCAAATGAAAAACAAATTCCTGCATAACTCGAGAACTAATCAAGCAAATGGAACGAAAATTGGTATGGGTGAGTTTTTAAAGGCAACAAATGTTTTTATTGTGGTTTGAAGCCCTCCCCATGGAAAGTGGGGCCTCCATACAAATGAAATACGAATTTAAGCCAAACATGAGAACTATCCCTACTGCTATTCTAATTTGTATGTAGGAGTATTTAGGTCCGGGAGAGCATGAGAATTATCCCAACTGGTATGACTATTTTTTTGCAGGGATTTTTGGAGTTGGGGAAGGTTGTTTTGTTGGTTTGAGACCCCTACCGCATCTGGAAGGGGTGCTCCCACACCAATGAAACACAAATTTCTGTATAATTCGAGAACTAATCAAGCAAATGGAACCAAATTTGAGATGTGAGGGTTTTCGGAACCAATAAATGTTTCTATGGAGGTTTGAGATTCCTCCCTCTCTGGAAGGGGTGGGCTCTCATGAATATTAGACACAAATGTCAAAAAATCATGAGAATCATACCTACTGTTATGAAACCTTATAAGTAGGGGTTGTTGAGGCCGGAGAAGGTTCTTATGATGGTTCGAAGCTCCTTCCCCGTCTGGAAGGGGAGGACTTCCATACAAATGGAGGGGGAAGGTGGCTCTCAAACCAATGTAACAGACATTTGCACCAAACATGAGAATTATCCATGCAACTAAAACACAAAATGTGTATTTCTCGGGTAAGAAGCATATTCTAATAAAAGATTTAACCCCCTTTTAGTCAAGAATTGGTTGAGTTACTCTCAGTGCTACATTATGCACAAGCAGTGATCTTAGATTATGCAAGAGAAAATTACGTACAAACTGATAGGATACGGCTTCGTTGGTCTTTGAAATGTTTCTACGCAGAAAGCAAAACCGGTAGAAACAACCGGTCCAAGGGTTGAATTAATAACACAAACCTTTTTTTTAATAATTAACACACACAAGCAAACGAAAATATTTTAACTAGATGCATTCAGAACCATAAACGCGCCAGTTTTTTAATTTTTCATTCATTTAGTTGCATGCGTTGCAAGGCTCTGCACCGGGATCAGCTAGTATATATAATATATATATATATATATATATATATATATATATATATTATACTTACGCTTATTATGTTATTTGACTATAACTCGTGAAAACAAATTCTTAATAGATATTAATTTTATCGAAGCTGTAACAGCGGAAGTCTTTCGATGACCAGCTAAGTTACGGATATATATTCTACTATAGTAGGCTTGCTCATATTTTTATTTTACATTTTTTATTTTATGTTATGATAATAAATGATATGATATTATTGCATTTAAATTCATTTGATAAAAATTGCTATAGTACCTGTGAGACTCACTACAAAAAGTTTTTGTGATTCAAGGAAACGGAACAGCACTTCGAATTTTTTTGTTTACTATTCTTCATATGCTATATAATTTCAGATCATCCATGGATATTCCAAATATTGTAAAATATGTTTGAATAATTTTTTTATTCTCATAGCTACTATATTGTCTTAACTTTCAGGTTTACAAATGGAATTGTTACTATCAATCTTACATTTGCTTACTATATTAAATATCATTATAAGAATCATTCACTATATTTTTTATCAGTTTAATATTCAATATATTTTATATATTACTACATGACATTGAATATATATTGGGCAGGGAGGGAGCATCAGGGTATCATTCAAACTGGAATTGGACAATGGAGTGGTATGACAACCGGCGTCTAGGAGGGAATAAACAGTATCATTTTCTTATCCTACCGATTCGATTGTGATGTTGAGAATTCTACTCCAACAGTTTCAGCGTGAGTGAGTGTTAAGCGCCCTTCTTAACAACACTGAAAATTTATTTTCGTAAAGTAGCTTTCACGCGTTTCGTAAACATGGATTTTGTACATAGAACAAATGTCTCGTATGTTGTATGAAACATTCATAATGCTTTTTATCTGGTGAAATGCTATCATTACACCTGTTCGTAAAATGCACGAAATGAACTTCGTGATGACCAGCCAATAATTTATCTAACCCAAAATAACAATTAAAGCGCTGTCGAGAGCTAAAACTTCAAGCTCATTAATCAAGCATGTTCTCACAAGACAGCGTGGCCTAGTGAGATCAACCACGGATTCAGAATATCAGCACTTTTCAAATATTCAGGTTCGAACCCCATATCAGAAACAATAAAAAAAAAAACGCTGGACCACTACACGTGGTTGAGCTTTTTTTTTCAATTACATTTTGAGTCGATAAAGTAGATCTGTCAGTCCTTCATGCAACCACCAGAGAGACGTTTCTTTTTAATTTGTGACCAAATATTCGTAGCTCTTTGTATTGTTTCCGTATAATGTACGAATGTTCTTTCTGTGTCAACAAAAGCTTCGTGATTTTGACAGTTGCGCGTGCAATTAATTACGAATGTTTCTTCATAAAAAGAACAAATCAGTTTCGTTGCTGAAAACAACGAATGGATTAGTGAGTATTACTTTCGATTTTGTAATATAAACTAAAATTAACTTTCAGTGAAGCCATCCCGTAGAAAGCTTAATGAGGATCGTATCGTTGGAAGGAGAATCTTATGTTCCCGCGGGTTTCGCGTAAGTGTCTCTGCTTACGGGTCCGCCCCACCGTTTTTGGCCCTTCATACAGCGTTACTGTGAATGCAACCCGGTAACTCAATTTGATCTTGCTATTAAGTGGAGCTGCATACATGACAAGGTCGTAGAAGGGATGGTGGCTACCTTACATACATACATACATACATACAATTTCGATGCCTTCTTCGTTCTGAAATGCTCAGCTGTAGCATTTCTGGCCATAGCAGAATAAAAAGTCAGCCCTGGAAGCTGCTTGAAATCTTCCAGGACATAAGTTTCATCGTCCATAACAACGCATGAAAACTTTGTCAAATATTCGCAGTACAAACGTCGAGCCCGTGATTTTGCTGCCAAGTTCTGTTTATCATTGCAATTTGGAACTGTTTTTACTTTATACGACCTAAGTCCCAAAAGTTGATTTATGGACAAAACCAGGCGACATCCCCCGTTCGAATGGAGAGATTTGGGTTTTTCGTTTATATCCTTTTCACCTTTCGGTCCATGACAGGATTAGCGCGTCCAATGTTTTTGTCACTTTTCGGTTTCCTCTCCACCGTCAAACGTTCCGAAAATGATTTGAGCACATCATGAGCAGTGGATTTAGACAAATCCAATGTTTTTGCAATGTCCCGTATTGACAAGTCAGGATTTGCCATACGCCCGTACAAAATTCGCTCGCACACTTGTTTTTCTTTCTTCCCCATCTTGAATACTAAACATGAAATGTAAACATCAATGATAGTCTTTTTCATCATAGACTCTCAGCTATACCACAGTGAAATTTTTGATTCCTACGTGCAATATATCAAAAGTTACAATGATTTGACGCTGTCCGCCTTACGGACCTATCAATACACTTTCTCTTCATGTCTTTGTGTTCTAGCAATAAAATTACTGTCCGCTCCTAGCGCTTCGCATGGAGATGATAAATTATCTGCTTCTGAAAACTTCATCATTTTAATCAGCTGAGATATTAAAGGAAATAACAAACTGTAGGTGGTGTATGTTTTATTTAGTTCAGCACTGTAATTTTTAATGTGCTTTTTTTCATTATCCACATAGTATCCGCATGGGACAACCCCTGTTTCGCCCGAGTATGACTGAACAAGCGTCTGTTCAATATTGAGCCTTAGTCGGACCACTTATTAAGTTTATGCCAAAGCTAAAAGAGGTTGTTTTGTTTTTAACTAACCGAGAACACACCTTGAAGAACCTTCACGGAATCCATATTCCACAAAAGCAAAACAGAAATTTATCTTGTTAAAATAATCTTTGAAACTGGCAACACTGCATGGAACCCAAGCGCCGAATCCAAATTCGCGACTTTTCGTGAAATTTGCAAAAATTTACATAACAGCCGCCTCTCTAACCCATTCGCCTAAGCCACCAATCGCAACCGGATGGCCCGATTGTGTACCGAATTACGGTTGATGCGTCACGCTGCCCTACACAATTTTCCCGAGCCTCATGTTATGCCAACCGAGCCGGACGGTGTAGTGCCAGACGGTGGGTAGATTGTGAGGAGTGATTAATGAAAATCGTCCCACTACCGCATGCGTCGCCTTGCAGCCTCATCCCAAAATGGATGGAAATGAACAATTCAATTCGCAAAAACCACCAAAATTTAGAGTACAGTCCACTACAAAGAGCATGCCAAGCGCGCGGGGCGAAGCTGGCCTCAAAAAGGGTCGAAACGAAGTGAATAATGTGTAATCATTGTGTAATACCAGACTTGAGCGTGCAGCGAGTTTTCTCATTAAGAATGACGCCGCCTTTCACTGGTTGGTTGAAGATGGGTGAAAAGGCATAAAAAAATGTAGGGGACTGGGGCAGAAGACATGGGAAATCCCTTATTATGTCTGTGTTTTTGTTTGGGGCCTTTCCTCTCTATCGCAGTCGACTTTTTATTTGTCGCGGAGTTTTTGAATATTTGTCAGCGTTAAGCAAGCCGTTAACTTGGATAGATCTGCTGAAGACTGATGATAAGACATGCAAATAAATTAAAAGTAAGGGGGAGACCGCTTCATGTAAATTTAAGCCCTAGAAAGGAGCAACGTCATAGTCAAATTCGTAAGCTTATCGTTCTTTGGCAAACACGAAGACTATGCAAAACATAATAGTGAACCTGCTTTCACAACGACAGTGATTCAAGGGACTGTTCTCATACCACGTGGACTGCTTAATGAGAAGCCCTTCCATCGGATTTATATCCGCTCAAGAACTACCCAAGTACATAGTATTCGAACAATCCCCTTCGGTTAAAAAGGGGATGATTTACAAAATTTACATCTTCACTGGTGTAAGTAAAATTAAAATGGTAATCTGATTTATTTCCACGAGAAAGATTCAAGCTCTCGATAAAAGTTGGCTAAGAGTGTGATTGTCATTTGTTATTTAATACTTGCTTTGAAACTTTATGAATACATAATGCAACATGCGACAGATGAGCGAAGAAGTTTAATTATCCCTTTTTACGACTATACAGCGTTGCATTCGGTGTTTTCAGTACCAGAAGAAGTTTAATATGCTGGAGCTGATTTCATATCCCTTTCGAAAGGAGCTTACACAATTGTGCGAGTTGACCAAAATAACTTTACATGTTTTATACTGATTTTATATCAATGTTTTTCAAACAAATTCGATGTTAATATTTTAAATATTACTTATACTTTTATAGTCATGCATTGGTTTTTGTTGTGAAAGTGATTATGAAAGTCAAAATGTTTGGTTAGACATGATGTTAACATACCTCATAAAGAACATAAAGTTTTATGCGTCGTATTTTTGTTGTTGTTTGTATTTTCTATGTTTGCACAACTACTAATCAATAGTGTAAGAGTTAATCTTTGACAGAGTGAAGAAGAAATGTCAATTTATCAACATGCCAAAAATGTCTGGAGGGACAAAGTGGGACCCGCACAATTGTGTGGGTGCCGTCCTTTACGCTGTCGATGTTCATTATGTAATACACATGCTACCCAGTTCAATAATTTAGTCATTTTTAGTCAGTCCGTACTATTTCAGTATACCCTGTGTCAATAACAACATTAATATCAATATTATGATATCCAAAATTTATATCTGACTAGCTGAACCCGGTGCGAGCCTTGCTACGCATGCAACAAAATGAATGAAAATTTAATAGAACCTGCTCATTTATGTTGTTTTTGTGAATGCATCTGGTCAAATTATTTTCGTTTACTAATGTAATTTCTGAAAAATTTGCATGGAGCCCCCTTTTCTAGAGGCGGGAGGGGTCTCGAACTATCATAGGATACTTTTCCAAACCATAAACCCCTGCATACAAATTTCCATGGCAGTAGGGATAGTTCTCATGTTTGGTTGAAATTTGTGTTTCATTTGTATGGGAGCCCCCCTTTCCAGAGGGTGGCGGGGTCTCAAGAAACCATAGAAACATATCTTGTCTCCAAAAACCCCCACATGCTAAATTTGGTTTCCTTTGCTTGATTAGTTCTCGAGTTATGCAGAAATGTGTGTTTCATTTGTATGGGAGCCCCCCCCCCCTTCTTCCAGATATGGGAGGGGTTCCAGACTATCATAAGAACCTTCTACGACCCCAAAAACCCCTCCACGCAAAATTTCACGCCGATCGGTTCAGTAGTTTTCGATTCTATAAGGTTCAGACAGACAGAAATCCATTTTTATATATATAGATAGCTGCGTCCGGTGCGTGCGCTGCTACGCTTGCAGCTAAATGAAGGGAAATTTAATATAACTGGCATCTTTATGGTTTTTTTTACCTTCAAAACCCCCCACATGCCAAATTTGATTCGATTTGCTTGTTTAGTTCTCGAGTTATGAAGCAATTTGTGTCTTATTTGTATGAGAGCCTCCCTTCCTGAGAGAGTAGGGGTCTTAAACAATCATAAGAACCTTCTACAGCCCCAAAAACCACTTCATATAAATTTTCACGTTGGTCGGTTCAGAACTTTCCGAGTCTATAAGGGTCTGACAAACAAACAGACAGACAGAAATTCATTTTTATGCATATAGAAATCTAGCCTCCAAAAACCTCCATATGCTAAAAGTGGTTTGATTTACTTGATTAGTTCTCCAGTTATGCAGAAATTTGCTTTTTATTTGTATGCGACCCCCCCCCCCCTTTCAAAATGGGGAGGGGTATTGAACTTCCATAGAAATATTTCTTGCCTCCAAAAACCTCAACATGCCAAATTTGGTTTCATTTGCTTCATTGGCTCTCGAGTTATGCTAAAAATTATGTTTCATTTTTATGGAAGTCTCTCCTTTCAGAAGGCGGAGGGGTCTCAAACCACCTTAGAAACATTTGTTTCCTTCAAAAGCCTCCATTTGCCAAATTTGGTTCCATTTGCTTGATTTGTTCTTGAGTTATGCAAAAATTCGTGTTTCATATATATTAGAGACCCCTCTTTCAGTGAGCGGAGGAGTCTCAAACCACAATAGAAACATTTCTTGCCTTTGAAAAACTCCACACGCCAAGTTTGGTTCCATTAACTTGATAAGTTCTCGAGTTATTCAGAAATTTTTGTTTCATTTGTATGGAAGCCCCCCCCCCCCCTTTGGCCCATTCCAGATGGCAGAGGAGTCTCAAACCTCTATAGATACATTTCGCTCCTCCAAAAACCTTCAGATGTCAAATTTGGTTCCATATGCTTGATTAGTTCTCGAGTTATGCATCAAAAATCTCTACATGCCAAATTTGGTTCCATTTGATTAGTTTTCGAGATATATAGAAACTTTTGTTTGATTAATATGAAAACCCCCCTCCCCTCCTAGAAAGAGAGGAGGGGTCTCATACTATCGTAGAAACAATCATTGCCTTTAAAATCCCCGCATGCCAAATTTGGTTCCATTTGCTTTATTAGATCTAGAGTTATGGAGAAATTTTAGTTTCATTTGTATGACAGCACCCCTTCTAGGAGAGGGGAGGGGTCTCAAACCACCATAGAAAAAAAAATTGTCTCCAGAAAACCCCACATGCATAATTTGGTTCCATTTGCTTGATTAGTTCTTGAGATATGCAGAAAATTCTGTTTCATTTGTATGGGAGCCTCCGTTTTTAGAGAGGGGAGGGGTCTTTGACTGCCATATAAACATTTTTTGCCTCCAAAAACTTCCGCATGCTTAATTTGGGTTCCTTTGCTTGATCAGCTCTCGAGTTATGCAGAAATTGGTGCTTCATTTGTATGGGAGCCCCCCTTTCCAGAGAAGGGAGGGGTCTCAAACCACCATAGAAAAAAAAATTGTCTCTAGCATACCCCACATGCAAAATTTGGTTCCATTTGCTTGATTAGTTCTTGAGATATGCAGAAAATTCTGTTTCATTTGTATGGGAGCCTCCCTTTTTAGAGAGGGGAGGGGTCTCTGACTGCCATATAATCATTTATTGCCTCCAAAAACTTCCGCATGCTTAATTTGGGTTCCTTTACTTGATCAGTTCTCGAGTTATGCAGAATTTTGTGCTTCATTTGTATGGGAGCCCCCCTTTCCAAAGAAGGGAGGGGTCTCAAACCATCATAAGAACCTTCCCCGGTCCCAAAACCTTTCCATACAAAATTTCACGCTGATCGGTTCAGTAGTTTTCGAGCCTATTAGGTTCAGACAGACAGACAGACAGACATACAGAAATCCATTTTTATATATATAGATAGATAGATAAAACACCATTGAAAACAGATCGTAAACCCTGACAAAATAATCAAAACTAATGAAAAGTAAGAACACAAAGAAGACGATGAAGGAGAGAAAGAGGATTGAGAGGGAAAACACGAAGAAAAACATGACAGAGAAGGAGAGGACGGAAAAGAAACAGAACATATTGAAGAAAATAGAAGGAAACGTAAGAAAGACATTTTTGCAAATGAAGAAAGTTATAAAACTGGAAGCCATATTAAAGAAGATATTGACATTTTTTTTAAAGAATATATGTAAGTTGAGAAAACAGATAGGAAAACATCAAGTGCCAACGAAGGTGACACAATACAATGAGCCACGACCATATCAAAAAACTACAAGGGACAACCCTATTGGCTTGTTCGAAATGATGTAGTAGGACTACGACTAAGTGTAAGCCATTTTAATTGTACTATGCAATATTGTGAATACATTTACTTTTAAAGCAAAACCATATCTGTAATATCATCAATTCAATTATCTTACTGTTAGTGATCGTATGTCTGTTTTTCGATAATATAAAATGAAATTCTTTTCAAGTCCCCGTGATATCATTGTTAGTTTAGTTTCAGAATCATCATTAAAAGTAACTCGTTTAAAAGAGTGGTGCCCCAGAAAAGGGCCTTTTTAAGTTTTTGGTTTTTGTGGTTCTGAATTAAGAACAGCGTTGATGATGGAAAAGGATACTGTAATATTGAGTGTCCAGATCAGAACGATAATATCGTACTGTTGCCACATCACTGTTAATAATTGACATAACGTTCGTTAAATTGGAAGTTTAACAAGCTCTTGATAAACGTTGTATCTAGTATCCCACCTCGAGTTGAAGACCTTTTTCAGCATCCCAGCCAGTAGTTGATGACGAATTACATTTGGCCGCTTTATTTTTAGTCCGATAACACTTCGGTTAAAGTCTTCGGTTGCTTCGAAGGAATATTCGCTTGTTGATCCATCTTGCGCTTCCGGGAATTGCGCTTGTATAGCCAAATGTTGTGACATTTCAATGATTTGCAAAATGCTATTTCCTAGTTGTATTCAATCCATCTCGAAACAATGTTTTACTAAATTAAGATAATAGAGCATGTATCAATCTGTCAATATATTGCTATTGGGTTCGGAAGTCCGTGAAAGGGAATATGCAAGAAAGTTCTATTAAAAAAATTCTATTTCATCATTTCCATCTAGGAGTTTCCAGGTTATTACTTGTCGTTATTAGCATATTTCATCGCTTTCTCGCAATACTGGTACAACTCAGAATGGTGGAAAATCCACTTTGATTAAGGTTTGATGTAGATTTATTGCCTGGCTTTCGATATCTCGTGAATACTCCGCTCTAAAAAATTCTTAGTAAGAATGTACGGTAATGTGTAATTGAGTGATAAAATAACGAATCATTTTGCGCCTCATGCATTTGCATTCTCTTAGACTAAGGCTAAGCACTCTCCATTGACTGGGTCAACCAACTGCATAACAAGCCACTTTCAGGCAACAACCAACTAAACCATCGCACAGTGGGGAAAAAAGTGCTCAAAACGCGAAAGAATTCTATATCTCAGCTCGGAGTGGAACGATTTCTGTAGAAGTAACCTTAACTTGAAGCAAAAATCGAATGAACGTAGTCTCATTGGCCGCACGGAACTACTTGGGGAGCAAATGAGCTCATTTTACCCTGGTTCCCCTAATATTTCCTTGTTGTTCAGAAAATGTCTTGGCTTGGTGTGACTCAAGCTCAACAAAATGATGCTAGTCTTATGTAAAATTTTCAGGAGAATTGATTGAAGTTAGTTTCGTTCACCGCACGGCACTGTGAACGAAGATATGGTTGATTTTACCCCGATTCCCCAAATATTTTTGAATTATTCAGAGATTGTTTTGTTCGGGTTGACTCAAGATCAACAAAATGATGCTAGTCCCATGTAAAATTGCCTGAAATACTGATTGAAGTTGGTTTCATTCACCGCACGGCTCTATGAACGAAGCTTTGGCTGATTTTACCCTAATTTCCCTCGTATTTTTATGTGATTCAGAATTTTTTTTTGTTGGGTGTGTTTCTACAGCAGAAAATAAAGGCAAGTCCTATGTAAAATGTTCTGGTCAATCGATTTAAGTTAGTTTCATTAACCGTAAGGCTCTGTGAATGGAGATATGGCTGATTTTATCCGGATTCCCCTTATATTTTCATGTTTTGCAAATTTTTCTTTCCTCTGAGTGATTCAACATTTACAAAATAAAGCTAGTCGTTTGTAAAATTTGCTGGGAAATCTAATAAAACTGGGTTCGTTCACCGCACGACTCTGTGAGCGTAGATATGGCTGTTTATACCCTGATTCCCCTAATATTATCATGTTTTTCACAATTTTCTTCACTCGGTGTGACTCAAGATCAATAAAATAACGCTCATGCTTGGTAAAATTTTCTGAGAAATCGATTGAAATCGGTTTTATTAACCGCATGGCTCTGTGAACGTAGATATGGCTGATTTTACCCCGATTCCCTTAAAAGTTTTGTGTTTATCATAAATTTCTTTAGTCGGAGTTATTCAAGCTCACGAATGAAGGTTAGTCCTGTGTAAAGTTTGCTGATAAATCGATTGAAATTGGTTTCGTTTTCCACACAGCTCTGTGAACGAAAAAAATGGTCGATTTCACCCCGATTCCCCAAATATTTTGGTGTTGTTCAGAGATTGCTCTGTTCGGTGTGATTCAAGAACAACAAAATAAGGCTAGTCCTATGTAAAATTGCCTGAACAATTGATTGATGTTGGTTTCACTCACCGCATCGCTCGGTTAATGAAGAACTGGCTGATTTTACCCTCATTTCAATAATATTTTTATGTTATTCAGAAATATCTCTGCTCGGTGTGACTCAAGATCAACAAAATAATGCTAGTTCTTTGAAAAAAAATCTGGGGAATCGATTGGAGTTAATTTCGTTAACCGCATTGCTCTGAGAACGAAAATATTATTGATTTTATTCTTATTCCCCTAATATTTTTGTATTATTCAGAAATTTCTATGCTCTTAGTGATTCAAGATTAAAAAAAAAGACTAGTCATTTGTAAAATTTTATGGAGAATCGATTGAAGTTAGTTTCATCTACCGCACGGCTCTTATAACGAAATTATCGCTGATTATGCCCCATTTATCCATTTTTGTAGCACTTTGGTTTCATTCGTCTCTAATATTTTTTCTTCTTCAAATAAAATATATGGGAACTTTTGGAACACTTCAAGAAAAAGTTTATATTGTTTTTATTTTCACCAATTCAACAACCTTCATCCTCACTGCCACACTACTCTTCTTCATCACTGCCATCGTTTCCACTGTCTATTAAAATATCATGTTCGTGAGATACACAAAACTTCAACACCTGTGCTTCAAAGTCCTGGTCAGGTTTCCAATGCTGTTTTTTTCCACTTAATTTAACCGATAACTTACCATATAGTACATCTTGGGATCAGATCAAGTCAAAGCTTCCTTCATCATGTCTTCAAGATTGTCCTCTGCAGAAGTTTTCCGTGAGAAATGAAGCCGAGCGAACTTGTGCCATTTGTGGCTTGTTTCTCCAGGTTGCTCGTCCACGAAGTTCATCGTTAACGGCTAAAAATGAAACAAAAATTTATTTATACTGATTGCAAATTTTGATGATTAAATTATTATTCAATTTACCAAACGGTCAACCAGCATCGGCAAGTGTTCATACTTGTGTAGGCAAGGAGGAAGTTGCTTCACAAATGGAAATTCCTGTCGGTATTGTTGCTCAATATCAGAGTACAAAGTTTTTACTCTACTGGAGTCCAGCTTCTTTGAAGAGAGTGCAAGGCTGCTTATGAGTCGTATATTGTTAACCAAATCACTACTAATTCCAAGAATTGCTGCAAACTGCTGTGGTTCTGCTAGGAGCCTCCTAGCTATGTTTCCGTTATTAGAGCTTCCGCATCCTCCAGCTTTTGGGCGATTTACGTTCATTTTAAAATGCTCTTCAAGCTCATCACCCATCCGGCGGGCTTCTTTTTTAACATCTGGATGTGACAATGCCGGATTGTTGGGAACAGCTTTCATAGCAGCATTTCTGATCAGGTTTTCCACCAAATTTAGCCGTGAATGAAAGTAAGATGGTCCAACTCGTTCATCATCTTTCACACAGAGTGTTTTCGTGTTCTTGTTCCCTACAATCGCTATTGCCGCTTTACTATCAATCAACGAATAAATTGCGTTAATATTTACTCGCAACTTCAAAGTTCCCGTGATTGGAAAAGCATTGAGCATCTACTTCTTTAAAAAACTGGTCGAAAAGTTCCCGAGTTATTTCATCCGTTTCTTTGGTCCAGTGCATAGATCGAACACGACAAAACATATCGGACTGCGGGTTCGGATTTTTATAGATCTCATATTTATCTTTGGACACTAGCTTCAGAGACATAAAGTGCTCCGTCAAAAGCGAATCATCCTTGCCAAGGAACTTTGCTTGGTTGTAATGGCTGAATCCGGTTGCCAAGTCAGGTCCAGCTGCCACATGCATGGTGCAGTCGACTATCTCCCTCGAATCTATTTCTTTCAGCTTGTCTTTTACATCCTCCAACTCCATAATGTACGTGATGTCGTTCGTAAGTAAGTCCCGAATCGAAACACTTGAAGACAAGTATCCCTTATCCCTTATTGGGCTTTGAAAATTTCGGTAGTATACTATTGCGATGAGTTATCATGTCTACCCATGGCACGAATGCCTTCAGCTTCAGTCCTCAGGAAGGTAAATTAAGTCGAATAGTTCTAAACTTTTGGTCCATCAATTCTCTACAACATGGTGGAGATTTATGCATAAATTTGCGCTCTAGGTCTTCATTTACCCCCCTGACGATAATAGGTACAGATTCTGCCGAAGCCGCTATTTTCCCTCTGTCATATCCTGAATAATGTTTTTTGTTTTTGTAAATAAATATATTGTTTAAATCTCTTTCGGGAAGGAGCTGGTTCTGCTGACAATATTGCAAAATATGTTTGTATCGATGTGATGCTCTTGAGTTACTTCTTTTAAAATTTCATCCATTTCATCGAACTTACCTGGAACGACAAATCCAGCCAATCAGCTTTTCGTTCAAAAAATCGATATGCACGCATCCATACATCCACACTTCTATGCACTATATCTTCTTTCACTTGCACATTTTGTTTCACAAAATCAAAAACATTCTGTTTATTACCGTTTTTCAAATAAATCTAGGGTTTTTTTTTCATTAGGGCGAATCTACAATTGAGAGATTCTCTCCGGGCTCGCTCTCTTTCTTTCATTACAGCGCCATTATAAAACTTACGAGGCATTCTTTAGTACAGATCGAAACACAACAGTGCTGGCTGGCATACTCTACAAATAGTAGAATGAAAAACGCAAAAAAAAAAAAAGAGAACGAGCCCGGAGAGAATCTCTCAATTGTAGATTCGCCCTAATGAAAAAAATCCCTAGAATTATCCACAACTTCACGATTTGAAAACATTTTGAACAAACTATCCAAGAGAGACGAAAGATTTACAGAACAAACTCTTTTGCACCGAATCAACAGAACAAAAGATTTGAGTTTTAATGGTGGTAAGCTCCAACGTCGTGTGGTGCCGTGTCGTCATATGAAAACACGTTTTAAGAATTAACTCAGCTTTTGACTCATTTTTTCATACTCTGGTTTTCTGCGCACTCATTTTTACCCACATTTTCCGTTAATTATGAAAATATTACGAACCAAGCAGAATAAGTAAACATGAATAAGGAGAAAAGCGGACTAAGAAATAATAAGTCATAAAGAAAGTTAATTCTTAGAACGTGTTTTTTTATGGTGACACGGTACCTCTTGAACTTCAAAAGTTTCGTTCAGTTCATTCGGTGCGTTCATCCATTGCCAAGTGCCAGGAAAACTAATCTTACTTTTTGCGCTAAGAGTTGAAGAGATAACAAGGTAAGGTACTACCAGTAACTGTCAAAATGTGAGTTAAGGAGATGGGGAGAATCAGGATGAATGCAAAGAAGGTCATTGAAATCATACGTGCCGTCAGCTGTAAGCACTCGAATAGTATAAAGTAGGCAGGAGACAGCATTTTCATGAATTCATTAGATGACGTTTGAGCGGTTCCATATTTACTAATAATGATTTGTTTCGTTATTTCGAAAATATTGGGGGAATAAGGGTAAAAATAGCCATATCAACGTTCACAGAGCTGTACGGTGAACGAAATTAACTCCAATCGATTTTCCAGAAAATTTTACATAGGACCAGCTTTACTTTGTTGATCTAGAGTTACACCGACCAAAGAAATTTCTGAATCACAAAAAAAAAATTTGGAGAATCAGGGTATAATGTGTCATATTTTCATTCACAGAGTGGTGAAACTGTTTTGTGTATCTCACGAACATGATATTTTAATAGACAGTGGAAACGATGGCAGTGATGAAGAAGAGTAGTGTGGCAGTGAGGATGAAGGTTGTTGAATTGGTGAAAATAAAAACAATATAAACTTTTTCTTGAAGTGTTCCAAAAGTTCCCATATCTTTTATTTGAAGAAGAAAAAATATTAGAGACGAATGAAACCAAAGTGCTACAAAAATGGATAAATGGGGCATAATCAGCGATAATTTCGTTATAAGAGCCGTGCGGTAGATGAAACTAACTTCAATCGATTCTCCATAAAATTTTACAAATGACTAGTCTTTTTTTTAATCTTGAATCACTAAGAGCATAGAAATTTCTGAATAATACAAAAATATTAGGGGAATAGGAATAAAATCAATAATATTTTCGTTCTCAGAGCAATACGGTTAACGAAATTAACTCCAATCGATTCCCCAGATTTTTTTTCAAAGAACTAGCATTATTTTGTTGATCTTGAGTCACACCGAGCAGAGATATTTCTGAATAATATAAAAATATTATTGAAATGAGGGTAAAATCAGCCAGTTCTACATTAACCGAGCGATGCGGTGAGTGAAACCAACTTCAATCAATTGTTCAGGCAATTTTACATAGGACTAGCCTTATTTTGTTGTTCTTGAATCACACCGAACAGAGCAATCTCTGAACAACACAAAAATATTTGGGGAATCGGGGTGAAATCGACCATTTTTTTCGTTCACAGAGCTGTGCGGAAAACGAAACCAATTTCAATCGATTTTTCAGGAAACTTTACACAGGACTAGCCTTCATTCGTGAGCTTGAATAACTCCGACTAAAGAAATTTATGATAAACACAAAACTTTTAAGGGAATCGGGGTAAAATCAGCCATATCTACGTTCACAGAGCCATGCGGTTAATAAAACCGATTTCAATCGATTTCTCAGAAAATTTTACCAAGCATTAGCGTTATTTTATTGATCTTGAGTCACACCGAGTGAAGAAAATTGTGAAAAACATGATAATATTAGGGGAATCAGGGTATAAACAGCCATATCTACGCTCACAGAGTCGTGCGGTGAACGAACCCAGTTTTATTAGATTTCCCAGCAAATTTTACAAACGACTAGCTTTATTTTGTAAATGTTGAATCACTCAGAGGAAAGAAAAATTTGCAAAACATGAAAATATAAGGGGAATCCGGATAAAATCAGCCATATCTCCATTCACAGAGCCGTACGGTTAATGAAACTAACTCCAATCAATTGACCACAACATTTTACATAGGACTAGCCTTATTTTGCTGCTGTAGAAACAAACCCAACAAAAAAAAATTCTGAATCACATAAAAATACGAGGGAAATTAGGGTAAAATCAGCCAAAGCTTCGTTCATAGAGCCGTGCGGTGAATGAAACCAACTCCAATCAGTTTTTCAGGCAATTTTACATGGGACTAGCATCATTTTGTTGATCTTGAGTCAACCCGAACAAAACAATCTCTGAATAAATCAAAAATATTTGGGGAATCGGGGTAAAATCAACCATATCTTCGTTCACAGTGCCGTGCGGTGAACGAAACTTCAATCGATTCTCCTAAAAATTTTACATAAGACTAGCATGATTTTGTTGAGCTTGAGTCACACCAAGCCAAGACATTTTCTGAACAACAAGGAAATATTAGGGGAACCAGGGTAAAATGAGCTCATTTGCTCCCCAAGCAGTTCCGTGCGGCCAATGAGACTTCGTTCATTCGATTTTTGCTTCAAGTTAAGGTTACTTCTACAGAAATCGTTCCACTCCGAGCTGAGATATAGAATTCTTTCGCGTTTTGGGCACTTTTTTTCCCACTGTGCATCGCCTGTTTGATCAACGGCTACTCGCCAATGTGCTCTCCGCAGTGCTTGCCATTACCAGCAACTAACCGAATTTACTATTTTCAACTAATCCACTATACTTTTGATTGTTATTTTTTGTATTCTCCCATGCGCGGAAGTAACGATCTTTGATGAAGTTTGCAGAAGCAGATAATTTCTCATCTCCATGCGAAGCGCTAGGAGTGGACAGTTATTTATTGCTAGAACGAATAGACATGAAGAGATAGTGTATTGATAGTTCCGTATAGGGCAACGGCAGGCTTTGAAATTGAAAGATACAAGTTTGAAAACGAGCTGAGGGCATTTGAACGGTAGTATCCGATCAGGCGCATAACCCTTTGTCATACTACCCCATGCAGGGTAGGCAAAGGGGGAAATCCCCTTGACTGACAAAAGGTTATGCAACCGATCGGGCTCTTATACTACCTATTGCTTGTTTCTAGTTCTAGCGATTTGTCCGTCTCCC
The DNA here is from genome assembly GCA_034211315.2 of Aedes japonicus. NCBI lineage: Eukaryota > Metazoa > Arthropoda > Insecta > Diptera > Culicidae > Aedes > Aedes japonicus. The sequence goes on from JASCZW010006251.1 coordinate 104,673, forward strand.
AATACTGCCTAACACGGGTGCAAATTTCATCAAAGATCGTTACTTCCGCGCAAGGGAGGATACAAAAAAAATAACAATCAAAGTGTAGAAAGCCCATAATGGGGGAATGCATTAAATCATGCTAGTGGGGATCAGTATTTGCACCACTCACCGGTAGGTAGTATAAGAGCCCGATCGGTTATCTGCTTCTGCAAACATAATCCACTATGTAAAAGCTTGGAACTGCTTTATCAAATGTTGATGAGCACACGAGAAAGTTCAGCTAAACAAACTCTTGAGTTGGGCAAAAGGAACGAAAACGGAGGGATTTTAGTTGTTGATTCCGTCTTGACTTCACTTCACTTGACGGGGGGAGCTTGGTTCGCAATTGAACTTGGGATTTCTTCTCGGTCTTCTTGTTTTCTTGTCTTCTGGTCTACTTGTCCTCATTTTGTGGGTGTTTCCTGCCAACTCGAGCCAAGCGCTGACGCAACATCCTTGAAATCACCGAATGACTCAAGGAAAATGCAAAGATGTCCCCCTTATAAATCTTTAGCTAATGCAAAAGAAGCGTTCCTTACTTGAATTTGAAGTCTGTGATAAGAAAGAACTGTGCATTCAGTAAATTTACTCTTAAATATTGGCATGAGAAGATTTCACCTTATATATGTGTTAAATTAAACAATGCTGAAAATCAAAAGTTTTCATTATTGAAATCGACACCTAGAAATATTTCCGATCAATTGGAGCAAACATTTAGAAAATGTTTAGAGAAACTACTGATTGTACCCCAGTAAAGACAACAAAGACGTAGCCCTACGTCAAAAGTACTTCTGAAATATTGAATAAAATTATTCTTCATCGTTATCCTAGAGTAACTGGATAAGTATGTAGACCATCCCAAGTTATATAGCCAAAACCATCCCACTGTTTTGAGTTTTATTGAAGTTTTATGAAAGCAACTAGAAATCATTTTGGTTTTGTTATGACAGCAAGAGGTCTCAATAGGTTTCGTATTTTAGTCACGTTTGTGAGAAAATACACAGCTTGTTTACAACGATCGTAAAACCTTGTTTTCTCAAACCCATTTTATTCCTATCAAAGGTTTTATTTCGACTTTATGAACTCGTTAGATGCTGTTTTGAAATACTGTTTTAAGACTCATTCATATTTTTTTATTATGGTCAGTTTATAAAGCATATAGAAACCATTTTGCCTCTACTTAATGCATTAAACGACAAATTGACATTGAGGACAGTCAAATAGTTTTATAATAGTCATTGCGAAGATAAATTGGCTGTTTGGCAAAACTGTAATTTTTTTCACTTGTCATATTTAATTAAGAGATATAATTGTATCTGTAGTTTACTGTATGTAATTTTGATAAGTAAGACCAATGTTTAGACGAATCCTATAGAGTTTGAACTGTTTAGTGGAATACCTGTAACTAAAAAGGAGAAAGAAAAATTAGTATTTTCCATTTGAATCCAACTACCTTTGCTTATCTTGACAGATACGCGTATTTCGTTTACAATGTGCACACTTCTTCGGTGTATCGTACTAATAACTAATAAGTCGAGACACTGCATCTGTCAAAATAAGCAAAGGTAGTTGGAACTAAATGGAAAATACTAATTTTTCGTCTTCTTTTCTAGTTAATATTTAGACGTTAATTCATTTGCTTACTTTTCATCTATTGGAACAAATCTTCCGAAACGAGCATTGGACTCATAACATATCATAGTAATGGAATAAAGTTCCCAATTGAAGGACTTTATTACGAGCATGCGGATTACTTTCCGATCATGATATATTTTTCTTCAGCTCCGCAATCTGTACATGAACTAATGATATTGTATGAGTACGGTTCCGTGCGAGTATGCGAAGGCGAAATGGAATAGGCCAGTTCACGATTTGCTGCAAACACGTCAATTTCCTCAATCCTTTCCTTCGTTTTACCCACCCGCTCTCGAAAACAATCAACCAAAACATGTCGATTGTTATGATCAGAAAGTCATCTACTAGCAGGTTATGAGACAGACGTACACGACCATACTTTGAGTTTGTCATTGATCTTTAGATTGGCAATGTAATACTATTTCATTAAAACTCACGGAGATGTGAGACAAACAAGATGTTTCGTTTAAAAACAAACAAATGCAAGAGACAGCAGGCTTCACGTTACATGAGGGGCTATTCATAAACCACGTAGACTTTTATGGGGGAGGGGGGGTTTGGCAGAAGTCTACGCTCCATACAAAAAATAAAAAAAATGTATGGTGGAAAGTCTACGAAGGGGGGGGGGGGGGTTGAGATGTTCAAAAATGAGTCTACGTGGTTTGTGAACAGGCCCTTACCCGTGCGCGATATCCATGGTTAACAAAGAAGAAAGGAAACATGGGCTCTCTCAAAAGCAACAGTGATGCCATTGCTGCCGCTCAACAGCGAAGCATTATTTTTCGTTGAGTACTATTGGACAGTTCCGAAACATATTTTTTTTGCATGTGATAGTGAAAGATGATGGACAATATAATTATAAGCATAGATCAACCTCAAATGACTGGAAGAAGAATGAAATAAATAGTGATTTCAGACCATCTTAAAAAGAAATAAATTTAACTCAATGTTCAACATTGGTCATTACATTGGCAACAAGCCTAGATTCGAGAAGTAACTGATGAAGACATTCTCTCCGGCACACGCGAACAAATGCAAAATACGCAACAGCAACATTTAAGCGTACTTCTTCAGCAGGTAGGCAACTGATGATTTTCTAAATGATGTATTTTAAATCTTCAAAATGACTGTAATAAATTTGTAATCAATAATGATTTATACATCAAATCCTTAGCCCGATAGATAGAACTTATGTTCGGATAATTGAAAGTTACATAATTTGGAAAGGGTAGGAGTTTTAGACCTATTTCTTAACAACTGATAAAAATAGTCACCCCTGATTAAGTCGTTCTCTACCCTATAATACGTTTTTACCCTTCTTACATCAATAGAAGGGTATTAAGATCGCTTGAAAGCTCGACTTTTTATCCGAGGCCCACAGGGCCGAGTTTCATATACCATTCGACTCAGCTCGACGAACTGAGCACATGTCTGTGTATGTATGTGTGTGTGTGTGTGTGTGTGTGTGTGTGTGTGTGTGTGTGTGTGTGTGTGTTACAAATAATGTCACATCGGTTTCTCAGCCATCTGTGAATCGATTTCAGTTCTGTTGACGGCAAAAGGAAGCTACAATATTCTCATAGAACGCTATTGATTTTTTTTTCGTTCGGACATTTCGTTACGAACATATTAACGAAACAGTACTTGAAGGCCTATTATAATAGTAATCAAACAGTTTAGTCTCCGATTACATACTGAGCTATTTGTGTACCGATTTTAGTTTAGTTGATGTCGAATAAAAGCTATGAAATTTTCCAAATAACTGGTCAAAATTTAATTATGATTGGATAATCTTTCATGGAGATATGACCAAAACAATACCTGAGAGCACATAATTGTGAGATGAAAATATACTCGTTGCAGTTCAAAACCGAAGAATACCACTCACACCCATCGATGCCACTTGCATTCTATTGTGTCGCATCGGGTGCGTTGTATAGTACATACAGCGGACTAGCCACACTATGCGACTGTATAGAATTAGAGCAGCATCGATTGGCTCGAGTGGTCTGGTTTTGAACTACAACGAGTATATTCGAAAATTATTCTCCATTTACTATAACCAATTTTCAACGAAAATGTACTTATTAAGCTTATTGAATCCATATCGATAATCAAAATTGCACTTAGGATTGTCTAATAATTCATTTTATGGACTGATTTTATGAAATTTCTAATATTTATGTAATTACCCCTTTTATATAACTAACATAAACAGGTCATTAAGGACTATTTATGGTAATATTTTAATCACATTGCTGAACAATAGGCTCAGGATTGACAAATAGTTCATTTTATAAACTGAATGTATGGCATGTTGAATATTTCTGAATCTTCTTTGAATTTCTGATGAAAATATGTATCCAGTACAATATTGCCCACATTTGAATTCTGGTGAAGTGTAAGAAGGGTTCAGTCTCACCATCGGTGGATTAATGCGGGTTTTTAAATCTAAATTTGTTGTGGACATTTTGCTTTCAAACATATTTTCCGCAACACTCGAACTTATATCTTAGATATTATTTACTGCCCAATGAATCAGAAGAGCAAAGAATCGGACAAAGTAGAACAACAAAAACCAACCACGATATCACAGTGATGTTTGACAGTTGTGGGCATTTGTTCGTATGCTTGGTTTTCAAGTGATTATAACTTCTTTAACAAGAACATTTTCAAAATTTGTAGGTTTTATCGACTTGTTTTCCCAACCGTCTAAAGGATAGGCCACTTTGTATAAGTTTCGGCTTTAAAGAAGCATAAAAGAGGTGTTGGTAGACAACAGTTTTGAATGTAGTTTATCAACAAAGCCGGGAGGAATGCTATACGACTGGAATAAAATTTAATTGGGATGTTTTAATTTAGTTAATCGATGCTGTTCATAACCTGTTATATGCAACAAAAAAACCCTAAAAAGAGACATTTAAAAAAATTTAACCTCTAAAATGAAACTTAATGATATTTACACAAAGTTTAATTTAAGCTGTAATGTAAATATTTTCTCAGCTTTCGAATGGATGGAGAAAAATGTATGTGTTTCAAAACATTCAAGACTAACATGAACCTAAACATTAAAAGTTCAATAGCTCCGTAAACTTTGTGGTTTGACCAAATGCGTAGAATGTTTTTCAAAAGCCATCTCCTATCGCCCCTGAGTAAATACAAGATATCATATTCAATTATTTGCCTTTTTTTGGCATCAGTGAAATGTATTCATCACTTGAAATTAAGCTGCCTCAGTTATTGTCAGTGCGGAAGGAACAGCAACAAAAAAGTATCCTTTCTGGAGTTCCCATTACTCAAACGAAAGAAAAAGTTAATTATAGACCACCCTCTAGCACCGTTTCCGTGCTGCTCACATTGTTTGTTGGTTCACTTGGCAGTCTCGGCACGTTTCGAGGTTACCGTAGACTGGATAGCTTTGATGACTTTTTTTAGTAAGTTTCATATTTCTGAAAGTTACTTTAGTATAATAAATAGTATTTATATTTTTATAATCTGTATTCCTCCTATAGGTCAAAGTTTTTAATTTGCTAAAGGCAGGACGACTCAATCTCATGCTGTAGACCTGCTCGGGATGATTGGGGATATTTTGACAAGTTGCGAAAATATCCCCAAGTAGCACACTTGTTGCAAGTCAGTTGAAGTTACTTAAATGCAAATCAATTCAGTCACAAGCCAGTTACCACAACCAATTAAGTCTGTTATGGCAACATATCGTGAAATTTTATTTGTCTGTAATTTCGTTAGTATGAAGACATATTAATTAATTATCAGGTGTGATACTATCAGGGTTTGCCGTAATTTACTATTAACTAGACAAAGATAATGAAAAAATAGAATAATTTCTGTTGATAATCAAAAGGAAACGACTCGAAGAGCAATGTTGTTATTTATTTATTGATTTCAATTAAAGAATCACCAAAATGCCTGTTGATCTTATGATTAAATAATTTTGTGATTAAAACTGAATTTCTTTTTTATTTGCACTAAAAGTTATCTCTTTTCGGTATGAATCCTCTCACTTTCCAATGGCAAGAGTTGTTTTAATTATTGTAATAAAACCTACAAAGCAGTAGAATCAAAACCGTACTCGAAAAACCGGAACATTAAAAAAAAAATCGATCGGCTTTTCTTCAATTTTTCAGGGAAAAACTAGCAACATAAATTACAACAGTAAGGTTCCTATTATAATGATTCAATGAATCTCCTTTCCATAACTGAAGGCCCACACTTTGCCCACACCACTCATCAGGCTTTAGGCAATAGCGCGGTTGGCTTTTGTTTATTCTTTTACTAACTGATTCGTTAAAGCCAGCTCGCTTCCAAATATTTTAAGTCGGTTTAAAGTTTGGCCTTAATTTTGGCCTTTCTGTCTTTCTTTTAGCATTTCAAACTTATTGCTTTCACAATTTGCTTGTTGCTTGCTCTCAACTTTAAAAAGTGCATTAATTGTTATGTTATATATTCTCCGTGCGAGGAGTAACGATTATGATGTAGAAGGAGATGTTCGCTCATCACCATGAGGCACCAAGAGTGAACAACATGTTTTTGGCTAGAATGAAAGATATGAAGAGAAAGTTTGATAGTTCCGCTAGTGTCGGCAGGCTTGAATGTAACGATGTTTAGGAAAATTGAGCGAAAGGGCATGTGTACAGTGGTATTGAACCAACGACATTTTTCTAACATCCACTGCGGACTTAGTCCGTTGCTTCGACCTACCCTGCAGTGGGATGTTAGGCAAAAATGTCGTTGGTCTAATACCACTGTACATGCCTTTTCGCTCAATTTTCCTAAAACATCTGTTACATTTCAAGCCTGCTGCTAATGGATCAAAACTTCTCTTCATATCTTTCGTTCTAGCCAAAAACATTGTTGTTCACTCTTGGTGCCTCATGGTGATGAGCGAACATCTCCTTCTACATCATTTAAAGAGTGTTTAAAATTCACTTCCAAAGTTTTTGATTGTGAGCCTTCGATGCCAGAACCATTTTGCATTTGTATGATTGTGTGACAAGTACAATCGTGCCCATGAAGTCGAGAAATTTTTCTTAACGAAAAATTTCTAAACCAGACCGGGAATCCAATCCAGTACCATCCAGCATGGTGTAGTATTGAAGCTGCGTATTTACCGACTCAGCTAAGGGAGGACTCAATTTTGCCCTAATAAATTGCAAACGAAAAAAAAATCTGGCGAGTTCGGTGGGTTGAAGCCACTTGGTACCAAAACAATATTGATATCTCTACACCAGTCTTCAGCGGTCTCGCCTCCATGAAACCACAAAAAAGGGTAGCAGGCATTTCTGGAGGCACTCGTCTCGGTAGATTTACCTATTCATGGCACCCATGGTGATGCATGACTGACTCATCTCTCCACACCCACAGATGGCCTGCAAAACCAAGAACTTTTTAGTGAATTTGTCCACCTTCTTCTTCTTTACCTTTTCAGAATCGGCCAACCATGATGTGGCAACGTAAAACTTCTGCCCCGGCAATTGCTTTATGTCTGCCTTGATGTAGAATCGTCGACCATCACTAGGCACCTCAGTTTTGTCAGCCACTATGGGTACAGCTCCCTGGCGCGTATTTTGTCTACCAGCTTTCTTGCCTTCATCGGATCAACTGTATTCGGTTTTCTGGCACTGTTTTGACCGTCTGGGTCTCCTTGAATGGCTTCACCCCTCGGGACACCGTCGAATAATGCGCTCTATGGTGTTTTCCGGTACATTTGTGAGGCGCAGTCGGATTGTCAACACCAGCGCACATATTGTTTTGGCGAATCTGCTTTTGTTCCAATGGTATCTCAAAAACCACTTCATAAATTGTGATGTTTTTTTAACTCTCAACATGATTAAGTTGTAAATCGTTTGAGGAAACGTGAAATATTTTCAATGCATGAATAAAATGCAAATATGGACAAGACCGGTGCGTTTTTCCTACAAAAAATGGCAGTAAGAAGTAAATTAATATTAAGAAGAATTGAATATATGTTGTATGAATATTACTGGTCACTTTATCAAGACCATAAAGTCTATCGACGTTAAATTTGGGACGCCTAAATGATAGCAAAACAAATTTACACATAATTCAACAAAACCAGTTGCTTATTTCACAATAATAGAGTTATATCTACATTAGAAACAGTTGATTAAGATGTTAATCCTTCTTCCTGTAAAATTCTCGAACTTTCTGTGGTACACCCGTCATTAAGTTTCGTACGGTATCCTCAGATTTGCCCACCGTTACGATTCTCCATCTTCTCATCACGACCATTTTTTTTCTTCTCAGTTTCGAGGAGTTTCCGCTTAACTAGAGCCCAGTACTTCTCTATTGGGTATAGTTCTGGGCAATTTGGTGGATTGGCTGTTTTTGACACGTATTTGACCTCTTGTACCTTTTACAATACCAGGATGGATTTCGCATAGTGAAAAGAGGCCAAATCAGGCCAAAACAGAGCTGCAGAGTCGTGATTTCCGATAAACGGTAGCAATCGCATTTGCAGGCATTATTTTTCGTACACATTGATAATGCCGGTAGAGACGAAACTTTTAGATTTTAGACCACAACTACATATAACCTGCCAAATCAAACACTTTTTCTGGAATTTGGACACCTTCTGGACACTTCCTTTGTCCGAAAATGCTCAGCAACAGCGTTCGTTTACATTGCGGAGTAAAAAGCCAGACCCGGAAGCTGTTTGAAGACTTCGAATACTTATTTTTTCTTCGTCCATTATCATACAAGAAAATGTTTGCAAAAATTGGTGATAAGCTCCTTTGCACGACTTTTTGGTGCTATTTTTGTTTCCCTGAGTGTATGCATCTCTCCATGGTATACTGTAAGGAAAAGCTACAACTGGCCACAGTACTACATATATCCGTTTCTCTAGTTTTCGTTTTCTACAAAAAATTGTCAAACATCAACGACGACCCGTAATCTATATAATAAAAATGAGTTTGGGTTTCCTTTGTCACGATTTAACTCGCGAGCGGAAGGACCGATCGGCGTGAAATTTTGTATGCAGGGTTTTTGAGGCCGGAGATGCGTTTGCAGAGACCCCTCCTTCTCCGAAAGGGGGGGCTCCGATACAAATGGGAACACATTTTCTGCATAACTCGAGAACTGATCAAGCAAAAGAACCCAAATTTAGTATGCGGAAGTTTTTGGAGACAAAAAATGTTTCTATGAGTAGCTTGAGACCCCTCCTCTCTGCAAAAGGGAGGCTCCATACAAATGAAACAGAAGTTTCTGCACATATCAAGAACTAATCAAGCAAATGGAACCAAATTTCGGCATGTGGGGTTTTCTGGTGGCGAAAAATGTTTCTATGGTAGTTTGAGACCCCTCCCTCTCCTAGAAGGGGTGCTGTCATACAAACGAAACTGAAATTTCTCTCATAACTCTAGATCTAATAAGCCAAATTGAACCAAACTTGGATTGTGGGGATTGTAAAGGCAATAAATGTTTCTACGGTAGTTCGAGACCCCTCCTCTCTCTCTCTCTCTCTGGCAAGGAGGGCAGGGCTCTCATACTAATGAAACACAAATTTCTGCATAACTCGAGAACTAATCAAGCATATGGAACCAAATTTGGCATGTGGAGGTTTCTGGAGGCACAAAATGTTTCTATGGAAGTTTTGTGACTCCTCAGCCATCTGAAAGGGGGGAGGGAGGGGGCTTCTACACAAAACAACACAAATTTCTGCCCAACTCGAGAACTAACTAAGTAAATGGAATCAAATTTGGCACATGGGAGGTTTTCGAAGGCAAAAATTAACTTATTGTGGTTTGAGACTCTCCCCTACTGAAAGAGGGGCTCCCACACGATGAAATACAATATTCTGTATAACTCGAGAACTAATCAAGCAAATGGAACCAAATTCGGCATGTGGAGGTTTTTGAAGGAGAAAAATGCTTCTTAGATGATTTGAGACCCCTCCCCTTTCTGAAATGAGGGAGATCCCATACAAGTAAAATGCAAATAATTGCATTACTCGAGAACTAATCAAGAAAATGGAACAAAATTTGGCATATGAAGGTTTTGGATGGAAAAAACTGTTTCTAAGACTTTTCCGCCTTCTAAAGAGAAGGGGGGGCTCTCAAACAAATGAAACAGAACTTTCTGCATAACTCGAGAACTAATAAAGCATATGGAATAAAATTTAACTGGATTTTTTTAAGAGACATATTCATATGGTTGTTAAGACCCTTCTGCTCTCTGAATGGGGAGAAGGGGCTCCTTTAGAAATGAAACGCAAATTTCTGATTAACTCGAGTACTAATTAAGTAAATGGAACTAAATTTGACAGATGGAAGGTTTTGAAGAAGAGAAATGTTTCTATGGTGGTTTGAGACCCTTCTGCCCTCTGAAGGGGGGGCTCCCATACATGACGCAAATTTCTGCATAATTTGAGAACTATTCAAGTAGATGAAACCACATTTGGCATGTGGGGTTATTGGACACAGGAATTTTATATATATTAAAATGAATTTCTGTCTGACTGTCTGTCTGACCGATCGGAGTGAAAACATGTATACAGGGATTTCTGGGGCTGGGGAAGGTTCTTATGATAGTTTGAGACCGCTTCCCTCTTTTGAAGGGGACGGCTCCCATACAAATGAAACACAAATTTCTGCATAACTGAGAACTAATCTAGCAAATGTAACCAAAATTGGGATGCAGTGGTTTTTGAATGCAAGAAATGTTTCTATGGTGAATTCAAACACAAATTTCGTTCAAACCTGAGAATCATCTAGGTAACTAAGCCACAAACTGTGTATTGTCTGCAGTAAGAAAGATGTTCTGTTAGAAGTTTGAACTCCTTTCTTGGTTAAAAAACAAACTCATTCAAAAAAAGCGTCTGGTCTATGTAATGTTCATTCCTTTAGTTGCAGGTGTAGCAACGCTCGCACCGGGATCAGCTAGTCTATATAATAAAAATGAGTTGGGGTTTCCTTTGTCACGATTTAACTCGCGAGCGAAAAAAGCGATCGGCGTGAAATTTTGTATGCAGGGATTTAAAGAGCCGGAGAATAACCTTATGATGGTTTGAGACCCCTCCCTTCACTGGAAAGGGGGGCTCCCATACAAATAAAACACAAATTTCTACACAACTCGAGAACTAATCAAGCAAAATAAACCAAATTTGGCATGTGTGAGTTTTTGAAGTCAAAAAAGGTTTTTATGGTAGCTTGAGAACCCTCCCCGTCATAAAAAGGGAGGCTCCCATACAAATAAAACACAATATACTGCATAACTCGGGAACTAATCAAGCAAACGGAACGAAATTTAGCATGTGGTGGTTTTTTAAGACAAAAAATGTTTCTATGTTGGTTTGAGTCCCCTTCCCATCCTAAAGGGGGGGGGGGGGCATGGCTTCCGATACAAATGAAATACACTATTCTGCATGACTCGAGCACTAATCAAGCAAATGGAACCAAATTTAGTATGTGGTGGTTTTTGAAGACAAAAAATTGTTCTATAATGATTTGAGACCCCTCCCATTTCTGAGAAGGGGGGAACCTATTCAAATGAAACGCAAATCCTTGCATAATTCGAGAACTAATAAGAGAAATGGAACCAAATTTCGCATGTGGAAGTTTTTGAAGGAGGGTAATGTTTCTATGGTGATCTGAGACTCTTCCATCATATGAGAAAGAAGGGGAGGGGGGGGTGCTCTCAAACAAATGGAATCCAAATTTCTGCATAACTCGAGAAATAATCAAGCAAATGGAACCAAATTCGGAATGGACGAGTTTTTAAGGCATGAAATATTTTTATGGTGGTTCAAAAGCCCTCCTCCCTCTAAAAGGGAGGCTCTCATACAAATGAAACACAAATTTCAACCTAACATGAGAACTATACCTATCTGGTTTGTCAAATTTGTATTCAGTGCGTTTTGGGTCCAGGAAAGCATCTTTATGATAGTTCGAGAGCACTCCCGCCTCTAGAAAGGGTGGGATCCAATGCAAATGAAAAACAAATTCCTGCATAACTCGAGAACTAATCAAGCAAATGGAACCAAAATTGGTATAGGTGAGTTTTTGAAGGCAAAAAATGTTTTTGTGGATTTAGACCTCCTCACACTGAAAAGGGGCTACCATACATGAAACATAAATTTAAACCAACATGAGACTATCTACACTATGCAAATTGTATGCAGGGTTTGGCCGCGTTTAGAAAGTGAGGCTCCCATGCAAATAAAAAACTATTTTCTGCATAACTCAAGAACTAATCAAATAAGTGGAACCAAATATGGCATGTGGAGGTTTTGTAGGCAAGAAATGTTCCTACGGTGGTTTGAGACCCCCCTCCTCTTTGAAAGAAGGGGCTCTCATATAAATGAACCACAAATTTGAGCCAAACATGAGAATTATCCCAACAGGTATGACTATTTTTATGCAGGGATTTTTTAGGTCGAGAAAGGTTCTTATGATGGTTCGAGACTCCTCCTGCATCTGGAAGGGATGCTCCCACACCAATGAAACACGAATTCCTGCATAACTCGAGAACTAATCAAACAAGTGGAACTAAATTTTGGATGTGCGGGGTTTTCGGAACCAAGAAATGTTTCTATGGAGGAACCAAGGAATATCCTCTCTGGAAGGGATGGGCCTAGACACAAATGTCAACCAAACATGAGAATCAGACCTACCAGTATACCTCGATAGTACGTACATCGACTTTCTCATTTCAAATCAAAATTACATAAAAGCTACTGATTGTATCTGAAATCAAATATAACCAAAAGAAAGAGCAAACTTCTGCTCTTTTCTTCTGGTTATATTCGATTTCAGATCAACCTGTAGTTTTTGTGCAATTGCGATTTGAAGTGCGAAAGTTGATGTACGTACTATCGAGGTATACCTGTATTATGAAAAACTTATATGTAGGGGTTGTTGAGGCCAGAGAAGGTTCTTATGATGGTTCGAAGCTGCTTCCCCGTCTGGAAGGGAGGAATTCCATACAAATTAAACACAAATTTCTGCAAAGCTTGAGCTCTTGAAATTAGAGTTCTTCAAATGGAACCAACTTTGGCATGTGGGGTTTTTGGGCAGGATTTTTTCTTAGGTGGTTCAAGACGCCGTCCCTCTGGAAAGGGTGAAGGAGGGCTCTAAAACCAAAGAAATAGATATTTGAAACAAACATGAGTATTATCCATGCAACTAAAAAACAAAATGTGTATTTGTCGGGTAAGAAGTATATTCTGATAGAAGTTTGAACCCTTTTTAGTCAAGAATTGCAGAAGAATTACGTACAAACTGATAGGATACGGCTTCGTTTGCCTTTGAAATGCTTCTACACAGAAAGCTAAACCGGTAGAAACAACCGGTCCAAGGCTTAAATTAATAACACAAACCTTTTTTTTGCATAAATAACACACACAAACAAACAAAAATATTTTAACCAGATTCATTCAGAACAAAACCATAAACGTGCCAATTGTATTAATTTTTCATTCATTTAGTCGCATGCGTTGCAAGGCTCGCACTGGGTTCAGCTAGTATAATAAATAGAAATTGCTAACAACCTCCAAATCACACAGTTTTAGGCACAACCCGTTTGTTTTTTAATCTTATCAAAACTGTCATAATATTTGCCCTCTTCCTTTTGCTTCACATCATTACTAAACAGCTCACCGTAATCCACCTTAAAAGGACCCTCCCCTGGATCTGGGCAAAAATAAGGCAAAGTTTGTATTTTTTTTTTGTGAGAGATTGAAAAGGCGTACGAACTCTCGGTTTTGCCGAATCAATTTGATTATTATTCAAAATTTCAAAGAGATAAAAAAAATTGTAAAAATTCAAAATGGTGGCTACAAAATGGTGATTTCCGTAAGCCTCTGCGCGCTAAACATGGGGCGACAACTTTAAGCCTCTTGTAAAGGACAGAAATCAAATCTATTTATCATTTCTGAAAGATAATGATATTTTCTACGGCTTGAAGACAATGTTAACTTAAATTCATTGCAAAGTGATCATTTGAACTGAAAAGTTTAATTTTTCGCTCAGTTTTTTTTCCATTTCAACCGTGTTAAAAAATTATAAATAATGAGTTATTAATGCCAATTTTTAGTTCAAGCCGTACAAAAACTATAACCTTTCAAACATTTATTTTATGAAGGGAATTGGATTAATAGATCAAGCCCGGGGCTTGAAGTTTGATTTAAAAACATGGTTTCAAGAAATTGCCATTTGGAGCCACCATGTTGAATTTTCACAATTTTTTATCTCTTTGAAATCTTGAATAATAATCAAATTTAATCGTTAAAACCGAAAGTTCGTACGCCTTTTTATTCTCAAAAAAAAAAAAAAATACAAACTTTGCCTTATTTTTGCCCAAATCCAGGAGAGGGTCCCCTTAATATGGCCTGATGAGTTGTATGATGGTTGCAAATGAACTTTTATCGTGTAGCGTGACATCGTTGTGACATCAACAGGCAAAATGATAAGATGACAAAAACAACAGCACTTTTGTTTTGTTTTGGATTTTGACAGTAACTGGCCTTGTTATCTAATTTTTATAGTCCTGTTTAATTTTGCTCAACTTTTGAGTACATTTGTATACTATCTCCTTTTCTCTCACGGAAATGTTACTCAATTTTCGTAAAAAGTGGATCTATTTAATTTTTTGAGAAGATCCACTGTTTACATCAATTGAGTAACACTTCCGTGAGTGAAAAATAGGTAGCATACAATTGTACTTAAAAATTGAATAAAATGAAACGGGAGTGTATGAAGCGCGAAAAAGAAAAAGATTCCATATCCCACTGCACACTATGGTGAGAATGCCTAAAGATCGCTAAAAAGTACCGATAATCGCTCAAAAGAGCACATACCCAAATTATGCGTAAACACAGATTACCTCATGTTGGGTAATTGTATTGAAGGAAGATTAACGTTAAAAATCATCTATTTTTTAGCGTTACTTTTTAATAAAAAATGATTATTTCTTTGATGTTTTATTTTACAGAATGTTTCAAAAAGGACATTTTATTCAAAGTTCTACACTTAAGGAGAAACAAATGTTCAAATATATTACAGAAACATTTCTATTGTTGTAAAAACAATAACAATAAAGTATGAAGGAATTTAAATAGAGCTAAAGTGAGATTAAACATCTTAATAGCTAAAATTGAAATTGATAGTAACTTTCTGGTTATTTTTAAACTGTATAGAAAAAGTCAGTTAAGTAGTCAGCGCACAGTGAGTCTGCATTATCGATGATAATGCTCTTTTGATCACCAATTACTTTGCTTGAAAAATCATTTTTTAGAGCGTCAGCTACGTCACTTAACTAATTTTTGCGTTACCTGGATTCGTCCAATACAGACATATTTTTCCGCCCGAAGTGAAGCCGAATTGCACCTCAGGATTCACGTTGGTTTACAAAGATCTGAATCCGAATAAAAAAAAATAGCAAAAGTTATTGCTTCAAATATTGGGATCTGATTAAACTATTAATGGAAACATCAATAAGAAAACTAATTACGTTTTCGCTTAGAAAAATATGCTGACCGCGTTGCTTCAGTGACGGAAAGTGTATTCGATTTTTGGTAATAATAACGTCCAATATTCGGAAATGAACATCACCCGATTGTCAGTAAAAATTACTGTTGATTATCGTTAAATGTTACCGATATTTTGGATATAGTCACTATACCTAATTTTAGGTAAAATAAATACCTTATTTAGATACTCTCATCTTAGCGTGCGTGTGCTGCTTTAAACGTCATTCGTCCCGCTTTTTTATCAACGTTCAAAATTTCTTTAAAATCTTTCATATCTGAACTTTTTTCTAAAAATCTGTACCCTATGGATACAGAATTCCGTATCCGAGAACTTCAGACAATGTGGCATTCCTTGGTGTCGGTTCAATAGGCCGAATTCAAGGAATCATGAGTGCTCTAAAAGGTAAATCTTAAGTATGCAATTATGACTTCAAATTAGGCACTTTGCTTGACGACTGAAATTTTGAATAAAATGCCTAAAAAATTTTATGCAAAAATGCCTGAGGAGGTCAGGCGTCAAAAAGTGTACACATTTTAGGCATTTTGCAGCATGCGAAAGAGATGAGAAGCTATGCATTTTTAGAACACGATTGTATGTAGAAACTAGTCACTTTATTAAATGAAGATGAGATAAGAATCTAGAAACTCAAACTTCAATAGGGCAGATCTGCTTATTTTGTAATCAACGACACTCCTTATCGATTTATCTCAAAAACCCACACATGCGAATCAAATACACTATAAGGTAGAAAACTGCTTCTTCTAGAAGTTGGGATTATTGATTTGCAAGAGAAACTTTCAATATCCGAGAAAGCGACGGTTATAGTCATTGTATACAGTAGATCCGCCCTTTTCAAACGTTGGCACTAAACTGGTCTTAGAACATGGCATCAAAAATACAGATTTGAGTTTATGTAAAAGTTAAAAATACATTTCATTTGAATGGTCAACCTGATTAATTTGTCATTTACTTCAGAATTTGACGCACATCAGGTTTTACGTGGAGTTTTAGCTCCTGCAAATAACCGACAATTTGGGCACCGTAGCCGGTGCTAGAACACTGGATACCTTTATTATATGTTTTTTATTGAACTATTACAATAATCGATTAAAGATTACTTGCATCGTAGCCTGTCCATGTTACTGGATTAAATCCAGTTTTACTTGCAAGAACTACATTTTAGTTTTACTTATTTTTAGGCAAAGCCGCGATACTTTTGCTAAGTGTATTCAGGTCTTGTGATGGTCTTGCCGGTCCTTCCTTAGCTCAGTCGGTGAAATCACAGCTACAAAGCAACTCCATGCTGGAGACGGATGATTTCAATTTACGGTCTGGTCTTGGAATTTTTCGTTTAGGAAAATTTCTCGACTCCCTGGGCATAGGGTATGATTGTACTTGCCACACAATCATACTAGGGGTGTGGAAGTAGTTCGCCTCCCCGCGGTGCACCCTAGAAACGTTAAGTTCCCCTTAACGGCTAAACGAACTACAACAAAGGAAGCACCATACGGCGCGGGATCCGGCAGTAGGTCGTCAGCGGTCGTGACATGGGGAACAGGGACGATCCTGGGGTAATGCCGCACTTCCAGACGTTCCAACCCCACCCCTGGCCCTGGATTTCTCGATCGGAGGAGGGACCATACGACGCGAGGTTCGGCAGGTACCGTAAGTGGTCGGGTAGGGAGATCACGGACGATCTGGATTGACCACCAGACGTCCCGAACACTGCTTGGATCCAGGAGTATCTCGATCGAATCAGCGTCAGGTCGGAGAAGCTAACTACTAAAGACCTATGTAGTTAGACATAGTGGGTGCGTAAAGCACACTAGCCCCCTCCTTGAAGTAATACCGAAAGGTGGTTCAGGGGAGGGCCGGAGCTCGAGGCACGGGTGGGTTTTAGTAGGTCGAGGAGTTGGCGCCCTCATCCCCACACCCTGAGTTCTTGAGGAGTCTGTTTGCAGATTTTTCATCCCGTAAAAAAACACAATCATACTAATGCAAAAAATGGTACCCGGCATCGAAGGCTCTCAATTCATAACTGCGGAAGTGCATTTAAAGGGTGTCCACAGTTAAATTTCATCACTTTCAATAAGCTATAAAATTTCGCCCATTGGGTTGATTTCAACCAAATTTTGGGTGAAATGACCTCACTGCGTGAGTGTCATTGTGAAATATGCCGTAGTTTCGAAAATGGAGTTCAAGGAACAGCATGTCCGCGAGAACATTTTGCATACGCACCTCGACAACCCACTTCTTTCACACCATGCAATCGGAAAGATGTTGAATATTCACCAGTCTACAGTGTCTCGTGTCATAAAACGTTTCGGGGAACTAGTCCCTAGAAAACAGTGTTCCGTACTGTGTGAAGGATCAAACGCGAGTGGTTACTGCCTTTAAAGCTGCACTTGACCAAAAGTTTCGTGCAGCGATCCAAGAAACGAGCTGGGCTCCGTTCATTCAAAGTTCAGAAAGATCCAAACCGCAATGAAAAACAGAAAAGGACAGCTAAAACACGCGCGCGTACGCTGTACTGTACACACAAATGTTGACAAACCACACTGCTGCATCATGAAACTGCTTCCGTTTCTCAGAACACACAACGTTCCTATAATTTTTTGGCTGGGCCTAGCCTCTTGTTACCAAATCCTAGAGGCTGTTTAGTGGAATACCTGTAACTAGAAATAAGAAGAAAAAATAGTATTTTACATTTAATTCCAACTACCTTTGCTTATCTTGATAGATACGCGTATTTCGTCTACAATGTGCAGACTTGTTCAGTGTCTCGTACTAATAACTTTACTAATTTTCTTCTAATTTCTAGTCACTTGTTACTTCTTCAAGGATATTCTGGAATGGTACAAGACGAATGGTGTCGATTTCGTGCCGAAGGATCTTAATCCCCCGAACTCTCCAGAGTTGCGGCCAATTGGAAAATATTGGGCTATAGTAAAGCAGGAATTTCGTAAGCATCCTAAAATTGTCACTACAGAACAGGAAATGTTGAAGTCATGGGTTGAAATCGGAAAAAAGTCGGTTCAAGCATTGTACAAAATCTTATGAGTGGTATTTTGAAGAATGTTAGGAGTTTTGGATTTGGTAAAGAAACACAGTGAAATAAAAATACCTTAACCAAGATTATGCATTTTATTTTAATCCCTGAATATTTCATGACAATCGGTTGAGAAACTTGTTTTTGAGGACGAGTTTAAAGTGATGCAATTTATCTGTTGAAACTTTTTAGAACACTAAGTTTAAAGCAAGCAATAAGCAATTTGTGAAAGCAATAAGCTTGAAATGTTAAATAAGAAGAAGAAAATGGTGTTTCCACAGCTGGACAACGATCCCAAACATACTTTAAAGCTGGGTAATCATGGCTCACTAAAGAAAGGGTGCCTGTTTTGAACTTAAATCATATCGAGCACTTATGGGTGGCGCTTAAAGGTTGAAAATTAATTGCATAAGCTCAGTACATTTTTAAGTGAATGTGCGATTAAGATAATCATTGTTATTAAATGTTTTACAAGCACGACTAATCAGTTAATAAAAAAGTAACTAACTATCATGCCATAATACAAACACATATGATCAAAGACATTTCCACCCTTCACATCTATCCCAACGATCCAAGGCATCCCTTTGTTACGGTACGTCCCAAGACAAAACGAGGGAGGAAATGCTCGCGAAAATTTACAACTATCATTTCGCAACCGTTATTTGCTTTTCGGCAAAACACAATGGACGTTTCGCCTTTCGGCCAGACAGGGGGGTGCTCTTTAATTACGTTACAGTGAACAATCAACTCTCCCATGTTGAGGTAGTTTCACAGTAGCCCACCAGAGACTTTCACTTCAGCAGTACGCATTGCCAGTCATGGTGGTTTCCAGTGGGAGGTGGGCTGGGAAATGTCTTACGTAACAATCTATCGTACGACTCCGTGCTGATTTGATGACACAATTAATGTGGGAAATGCAGAGAGTGGGAGAACCCCAAACAATATTCGTCTGAGCTCTGAAGTGTGTTTAGATATGACGTTCGGAGCTACAATCAATTCCTTAAAAGGGGAAGTGCTAAGATGAGTTTTGCTTTTTGCCTTCATAATAACGAGTGGCTTACCATTTTATCTCTGCCATTTAGTAAATGTGCCAACATTGGATGTACGGAATTCCTTCACTCCCACCCCCACCCAGCAGCAGATGCTGCCAGTTACGGTTGACAAATTTTACATCCAGCCAATATTGAGTAACGGGAAGTGTACTCGAGAGTAGATAATAGTCGGTATCATTTATAGCATGCTCAGTAGGGTCACCAAACAAATGAAGTGCCCGAATCACGGAGTCACTTCTTTTCCATGCCACAGTACGCTTCGTTGTTTTGATCCATACAGTTTGATGATTTTTTCATAAAACATAAACGCACTTTGGAAATAAATCAATGTTGCTCGTAGGAGTAGATCAAGGTGGTATAATGAACAATGATTCATAGGATTGTAAAAAAATCAAAATTCTGATCACCCTATTTACCAGGAAGGACGATGTTGGTTTATTTCTTCGACATTCCTACCCGGGTGCTGCATCATCTCAGCTGTGTTTGAGATATGCGAACAATTTTTACTTGGGGTGGTGTTGTGAGGAATTTTCAAGTTTTGACTTCAGGCATCGAGGCGTTGGAAAGGATCAGTATTGGGATTTATCAGGGTTTAAGAAGGACTTACAAAATTTGCCCTGGTTTTAATTTTCGACGACGCGAACGTGGTGACATGCAACTTTGGGACTATAGTGATG
The DNA here is from genome assembly GCA_034211315.2 of Aedes japonicus. Lineage (NCBI taxonomy): Eukaryota > Metazoa > Arthropoda > Insecta > Diptera > Culicidae > Aedes > Aedes japonicus. The sequence continues at coordinate 124,618 of JASCZW010006251.1, forward strand.
GGAACGTAATAGGTCAGGCTGTTGATAAATGCGTCGTTGACAACATTACGAACACGTATTCGCGGAAAATTTCACACTACAAATTAGCCGTACCCTTTCAACCGTGTGACTACGAAATCCGAGACACAGTTTGAAGAAAAAGACTGGTTTAAAATGTATTGTTTACGTCTGCCAAGTTTCATAATAATCCGTGAAGTACGTGGCCATGACTTTGGAATAGCAAATCCTGCGTGGAAAGATCCTGCCATTCCCTATGTATCTCAAAGATGGGTAGCAACCTTGGTGTCGCTAACCTTGTCACGTGTGCCTAATTTTGACTGTCAAACGGAAGGAAAAAAATGGCGGCAGTAATAGCTCAAATTATTTCATGATTTCAGCAAAATTCAAGCAGAATGTCGCTTGAAATCGAACTTCTGTTTTGCCAAGAAAACCCTGGAACGGTCTTGACTACATGTCAAGAAAATCGATCAAAGAAGGAGGGGCTCTCGTCAAATGCTATACGAGACTTGCACAAGATTGAAAAGTCAGGCCCAGTCTTCATGTATTAAACTAAGGTAGTTCTTATTCTCAAATAAATCTCAAAAATCTATCTGTTTTCTAGGCAACCATAAAAGTATATGCCCTTCAAAAAGCAGTGGTGTTGTGAAAAAAAACATGACCGCGTGGTTAACGCAGGACACTGTAGTCCCTTTGTTGAATTCTGGAGTTATTTGGTGATCCAAAGATTGATTAGGTGATGTGATGTATCTGAAAAGGACGATGATTCTGTTGGTGTAAATTGGATTGACCCTATAACACTAACTAAAAGCCTTTAAATGTCCAAACCGTATTTCAAAATGGATAATATACGACTGGAAAATGCATGTCAACGGTACCTCGCGTACCTACAGGTATGAAAAAGATCAAATCCAGAGACGCTAGTCTCTCGTCCAGTAGCTCCTATCTCTACCTCTCCGTCTGCTAGCAGAAGGACTCAGGGTGTTAAGATGAGGGCGCCAACTTCTACACCCACTAAAAACGCACCCGTGCCTCGAGCTCCAGCCCTCCCCGGAACAAGCTTTCGGTATTACTTTGGGGAGGGGGCTGGAATCAATCGAGATACTGCTGGATCCAAGCAAGGTTTGGGACGTCAGAGCCAGATCGTCCGCGATCTCCATGCCCAACCACTTACGATACCTCCCGAACCTCGCATCATATGGTCCTTCCTCTAATCGAGAAAGCCAGGACCAGGACTGTGGTTGGATCGTCTGGAGGCGGCTTCCTCCGTTGTAGTTCGTTTAGCCATTAAGGGGAGCTTAACGTTTCCAGGTGCACCACGGAGAGTCGAACTATTACCACACCCCACCTTTGTCATATGCTGACAGGGAAGATGGGGCTGCCCTTTTTGAAGGGACAATCAATCTGAGCGTCTGTTCTCCATGTCTGAGGCTGCTCAAAACAACGTCTGTTCTCGATGTTAGGAGCGGCTGATCATCGTTCTCCTGTCAGCGTGGGACTCTAAACAGTTATGTGCACGATGATCTTCTCGAGAGACAAGGGGTTGAGGGAGGCCGCCCTTTGAAACCAAAAATTTCAATTAAAAAGAAATAAATACGGGCCAAAACATTTAGTAAAGACCTAAGCGACGAAATAGGGACTACGATTGGAAACTCGGAACATTGAACTGCAAGTAGCTCTCATTCTCGGTTTGCAATAAGATGTTCTAAGACAAGCTTCAATCACGCAACTTCGAAATCTTAGCACTGCAGGAACTTTGCTAAACAGCACAGAAGGTATGGAAAAGCAGGCATCGAGTGGCTACTTTTTACCGAGCTTTGCACTGGTTTTTTTTTAATGCTGGATGAAATGCGGACGGTTTCCGGATTGCGAAAATATGCGAGCTGAGGATCATCGGTCGTTTCTTCAACTACAGCATCATTAACATACCCTGTCTACACTAAGGAAGACCCGATGACGATAAAAAAGCGCTCAAAGCATAGCTACAGCAATATATAATGACTACAAGTAGCGGGACTTAAAGTCGTGATTGGTCACATGAACGCTTCAGTAGGGCGGGAGGCAATGTATCACCGGTCCGATTGAGCCAAACAGCCAGCATACTGCATCTACCGATAACGGCCAACGATCCGTGAACTTTGCGGCCTTAATAGTCTGATGGCCCGGTTTAGTAGTCCAAAGAATCCTTTTTCCTACAAAGAAATCAACAAAGCCACTTGGAGATCACTTCACCAACGAACTGAGAATCAAATCGACCATGTTTTAATTGACAGTAAATTCTTCTCCAATATCATCAACTGCTTAGATGATTTCTTTGGTTTTCAGTCGTTACCCAAGCAACACAAAACAACAATATTTAGTTATAGCAACAAATGTGTTGCTAGGATATAAGTAATGGAAACACATAATTTTCTAAATTCCGGCGTTTCGGCGTACTTAATTATGCCTTCTTCTAGGAATTACCGTCCAAACAAAATGATAACGGAAACGGAACGGAAAACGGCAATTTCGACAGTTGCTGCAAATGACTTTGATATGTCCAATTAGAATCGGCTTTGATCTAGCCTGTTTTCTTTACGACAAGCAGGCAAACTCAGATCGGGCTTTGCCGTTTTCCGTTGCCGTCATCATTGTGTTTGGGCCATTACTGTAAACATGCTATGGGTATGCTGTTTTTTTTTTTGTTAGATTGTTTATATTAGAACGTTTAGTTATTCTATTGAACATCACTGTTGTGGTCAGACAGATACAGATAAAGGTCAAATATCTACAAAACAAGGTAGGTTAGAAACCAATTAACCATATTTTTACACTTTTACACTGTTACGGTATGTCAAGCTAACTGTTAAATAATTGTTGTGTTGGATCCTGCACACTTAAAAATTAAGAATTTTACACGAGACGTAATTCATGTTTGTAAAAAGTCGGGGAACGTAAAGAAAAATTTCGTTTAAAATTATGTCTCCTGAAACTGACGCATACGCAATTCGACAAAAGGTGTGTTTGATTGAATTGATTTTCTCATCTCTTTCAACTCATTCTTATGTGCTAAAGGACGCTTGCATGTGTCGGTCTCAGGGACAGAAATTTACACGATATTTTGGTATTGTAGGAGTGGTATCTGGGTTGGTGTTACTTTGTGTTGGTGGTTCTAATTCTTATAATTTGTGTTAGTCCGTAGTACGTTGTATTTAGTCCATGTGTGTTCGTTCGTTTGTGGATACTGTTGTTGGAGGACATGCGAAGAACACATGTTCCGCAGTTTCCTCAACTCCCGCCGCATTCGCTGCATGCGGAGGACTGTGCATGCCCATATTTTTGCGGGTATTGTCTAAAACAGCCGTGGCCAGACAATATCTACGTTAAGTGGAAGTTCACCTCCCCGTGTCGCCTACCGACCCACCCGGTTAATTCCGGGATTAGTCGGTGGGTCCACCGACCTTTGGTGGAGTTATTCCATTCCCTTTGCCACTTCTCCATGGATACGGCTCTAGTGGTCTTTCGGATACCTCTCGTTCCACGTTGTTCGAAGCACTCTACGTCCTCTTTGCATGACCATGCCTATTGGCATCATCCCCGCTAGGACGCAGACCGCATCGCGTGATACCGTTCGGTAAGCACTAACGGCTCTTATACACATAAGCCTGTGCGTACTCTCTAGCTTACTTATGTAGCTCTTGGTACTCAAGGCGGTAATCCATGCCGGCCCACCGTACCTAAGTATGGACAGGGCGACGCTGGCCAGGGAGTTAACGTTTACTCCCTTGCACCACCAAGCTTTTCGACATCATGCGGGATGATGCCGATAGCCATTGAGGCTTTCTTGCAAGCGTAATCAACGTGACTCACAAAGGACAGCTTATCGTCGATCATGACCCCAAGATACATCAAGAACCTCTTCGATTCTACTGTGCAGTTACCTGCATTGATCGTCGCATGTTGCTCCGATTTCTTATTGTTCACCACCGTGACCTCAGTCTTATGGTGGGCTAGCTCCAACTGCCTGGAGCTCATCTATCTCTCCACAATGCCAATGGAGTGTGAGACCGTTAACTCGACCTCTTCGATGGATTCACCACATATCTCTGAGGGTAATGTCGTCTGCGAACCCGACAATCTTTACCACGCTCGGGAACTCACGCCGCAGTATCTCGTCGTACATCGTGTTCCGCAGCACCGGACCCAGGATCGAACCTTGTGGAAGCCTGCGGTGATCTGTACACGTTTCTGGCCTGCCTCTGTATTATATACTAGTACGCGATTCTGGAAGTAGCTTCCGAGAATCTTGTACGGGTACCCAGGAACCTGTAGGCGCTGGAGCGAGTCGGCGATAGCCACCCAACTGGCGCTATTGAATGCGATTCTCACGTCAAGGTGACCACTACACAGTAGCGCTACTCCTCGCCTCTTGCGCTGGATTGCCACCTCAGCTGTCTTGGCGACGGACAGGATGGCATCTACCGTTGACTTCCGCTGTCCTGCTGAACAGCCAAACTCGATTGATGTGAGATTACCATCTCGAGCACCTGACCCGCTGTATCCAACAGACATATAGGTCTATATGCCGATGGATCTGCTGGTGGCTTCCCTGTCTTTAGGTAGCAACACAAGGTTCTGAATTTTCCAGGCGTCCGGGAAGACGCCTTCGTCCAGACGACTTTGCATCAGCACCCTGAACATTCCGGGATCTAGCAAGATAGCCCTCTTTATGGCCAGATTTGGAATACCATCCAGTCCTGTCGCTTTGCTCACCTTTAGCGACTTTGCCATCGCAATGAGTTCGTCTTTAATCACCGTTACCTCGTCGCCAGCCCCCATTATGCCGTTGTCAATGCCCACGTGGTCACGGGTGTTCAGCTGAGCCGTCCACCCTTCCGTCGCTATGACGGCGTTAAGGTCTGGGATACTGGAACGCTGGTCGTGGGACAAATCTGACGGCGGCGGGGGGCCATGGACTCGGGTCGTGGCTCGGAAAGAGTCCCCCAACGATCACCTGCAGCAGCTCTGATGAACGCTCGGTTGGAGCCGCCGATCCTCTGGTTTTGGCCATTACTTCCCCGGTAGGCGTCACCCACGGAGTGCATTGGCCCTCTGACACAGACCCTCGAAGCAGGCTCACTTGCTGGCCTTTATCTTCCTCTTCAGTGCGGCCTTCGCGACAACTTGCGCCCCTCTGGCTCGATTCTCTCGGCGTCTGACCGCACTCTCTGCACCCTCCGTCTTGCGTGAAGGCATGTTCTTCGGAGGTCGGCAATTGACTCCGTCCGCAATACACCGGCGATCTTCCATTCCTCGGTTTGACTTACCTCGGCATGGTCGCATCGCACGCTCGTCGTAAGTGTCATATCGGGTCGTTCGCTGCAATGGTTCCTGGGTTCGCGTAAATTCGTATCCCTCTCAAGCGCCTGCTTTGAACTCTACTATCAGAATGCAGGACGTCTCGCCTGCGGGCGAATGGGTGGATGCTCCTCTGGAGCCACTGGGATCGTCACCTGCGAGACGAGGGCGCGCACCTCCACACCCTCACCTAAGGCCTGCCTTGCCGGGTCTCTGCGCGAGCGCTTGCGTCGCCTTCTTTAGCTCTAGGAGCATCTCGCCGGTGCAGGTACGGCGTATACTCCGCACGTTGGCGCCTAAGCCTGCCAGTTTGGCGTCCCCGCGCATCGCTTTCAAGACCTCCAAGTACTTAGACGCGTCAGTCTAGACGATGAGGGCCTCTCCGCGGTTACGCTTGCGGGCTACCTGACGCTTATCCTTTTCTTTTTTCGTCCTACTTCCCTTTTTTCGGACCTTGTTCCAGTGGCTTTCCCTGCCACGCCTGGGGTCGTCACTCGTCCCCCTCCTAGCACTAGCGTCTGCTTCCGTGCTGGTTATAGCTGTCGTGGTTGGGGCCCCGCCGTTCGGGCCCCCTTCGGCGCTTGAGACAACTCTCGAGCTGGGTGTCGCGGCTTTCGCGCTGGGCTTGGCGCCAGGGCCTCTCTCTTTGCGAGCAGCCGAAGCTGGTCGCGAGGATGGACCCTCGGACCCCGCCGCCACGTTCGCATGAGTTGGTTTCCCTCCTGGGGTATCCGACACGATACGCTTCTTTGAAGCGCCGGGTGCCGTTTCGCCCGGGGACTGCCTAGCCCGCTTGAAGGTCCCTGCCCCATGGGTAGGGTGGACTCTCCGACAGAAACGGCTGCATCCGTCTGGGTCCGCTTCGAGGCTATGTCCTCTGCTCTTTCCGTCGCTGCTAGCCGCAGCCAATTCTTTGGCACTTTGCTCGGCTATGGAGCTTGGCCTCCAGCTCTTCCCTCTCCTTGCATACCAGTCTGCACTGTCATGCGTAGCCTCAGAAGGCTCAATTTGAGGTCCTTCGCAATATTGTTACGCGACGACGTGACGTCGATAATCATCGGCTACTGAACACCTCCATCAGCTTAGGAAGGGTTTCCGCATCCTATCCATGGCCCGGATGAGTCCTGACGCATCCATGACCACACCCTAGCTTGGTGACACCTGCCTCCAGATGCCGTAGCACTACCGCACGTGTCACTCACACCTGATCCCACCGCTCTGCGCGGTGGAGGACCTCACTAGGCCGCCGTTAGCGAACGGATTCGCTTTATCCTTCTCTGGGTTTTCTTCGTTTCCTCCATGTTGTTGGGTCCCCTCCAGCCGCTATCCAAGCCCACGTGGAGTAGTCGCTATTTTGATCCCATGGTTGTCTATGCAAGCAGGGAGGCCATGCGGTTGACACGGCCCTTCATGGGGAACCGTGTTCAGAGCCGGATCAGCGTAAGACAGATATAGGGCCATCTGAGCCTACTCCCGCCCGACTGGCCGCCCGGGGCTCGTGTCTTCTTTCGGCACTTTATTCCGACTCTTTTCAATGTTTTGCAGATGAACTGGTGAGAACAGTTGAACTTTTTTGCGGCATCCCGTTGGCTCAGTGAATTCTTGTTGTTTAAGGCACGAGAAGAGAACGAAAGTCCTTTTGCGTCCATAATTTTTGGCTGGTCTTCCACTACCTTGTGCTTGCGAGCAGTTGTTGGGCATCTTGGGATATGGTAGAAGAAGCGGTCGAAGTCGCCCAACATTTTCGCTTTTTCCAAAATGTTGTACCGTATACCGATTTGCCGAGATTTCTGTGCAGTTCGTAGAACTGTACGACTTGCCCCGCTCGCGAAATACTTCTTGTTTCTACGGCATTTTAACGAGAGCAAAAACTGAGCAAGCATAAACAAAACAGAAAAATACTAGCAGAAAGAGGAGAGAAACAGCTAACGCATACACATCTTATTTCTCTCTGAGCTCGTTTGTTGTTGAGCATAGAGGCCTCGAAAAAAATTCAAAAATTTTAATTGCCACCCGTTAGAACTAATATGATAATTTCAAAAGACGACACATAACATACTAAAAAACTTTGACAGACATATTTTTTGGCCTTTGTTTCTTTAAGTTGCGCTATATCTCAAAAATATAGAAGAAATAGCCAATAAAAAAGGAACGTCTTTCTGGTGGTTTCATGAACGATCGACAGATCTACTTTATCGACTCAAAATATAATTGAAAAAAAAGCGCAACACGAGAAGTTGTTCGTGAGATGGGATTCGATCCAGCATTTTCATAGAGAGCTTTATTGAGTCCGTGGTTGATCTCACTGAACCATGTTGACTCGGGAGAAGTTACTTGATTATTGTGCATGAGGTTCGAACTCTTGACTCTTGGCTCTCATTTCTATTTTGGGATTTCCCACCATCCCAGCAGGAACACGAACATTTATGAATACGTCCGAAGAGAAGCAGCGATTGCCTTGTCTTCACGAAATTCATTTTGTGCATTGCACAAAAAAGGTGTTAGATGATTAGTAATATGTGTTTCATACAATTTACGAGACATTGGTTATATGTACAAAATACATGTTTACGGCACGAGTGAATGCTTATTTACGAAAATAAATTGTCAGTGTATATTCTGTGAGTTATTAATGTATTCCAACTAATTTTCTACATCACAAGATATTTTCTGGCACCGCAAAAGCAACGCTTTGTTCAAAAAGTTTGTATGGGAGTGCCACATCTTGTTCCTATTTGCCTTTGTTTCCAAAATATATGTTGGCTCTTAACGCCTGAAATCGAAAAGAGAAGCTATTTCATTTAATATTTGATCATGTATATATGTATGTATGTATGTAGGGTAGCGACCATCCCTTCGTGCCCTTGTCTTGAATGCAGCTCACTTAATAGCAAGATCAAATTGAGCCACCGATTTAAATTCACAATATCGCTGTATGAAGGGCCAAAAACGGTGGGCGGACCCGTAAGCAGAGACACTTACGCGAACCCCGCGGGAACATAAGATTCTCCTTCCAACGATACGATCCAACAAATCGTATAACCCAATTCGCAATACTCATTAAGTTTTCTATGAGATGGCTTGTTAAGAAGGGCGCGTCACATCCGCAACATCACAATCGAATCGGTAGGATACGAAAATGATACTTTTTATTCCCTCCTAGACGCCGGTTGTCATACCACTCCACACTGGGCCAGAATGAAAAAATTAGCAGGAATAAATTATTTTCACCAAGAAGATGCAACTTTAGGGAACAAAACTGTCTTCGGCAAAGTTGCAGCTTATAATTAGGGCTTAAATCAGTTTCAGTTAGAGTTGGTCCTTGAATATATTGAAATAAGAATTCTATCTTTCACATTTCTTGACATAGAGCAATACAGTGTTTCACAAAGTTGTTTCTTATTAAATTTAAAAGCAACTTTGCTGCAAAAACTCATAGTCGTAGGTCTTTTGTGTCATTAGTTATGATCATTTTAACGCTTAAGAGTAGGGTGGCCCTGAAAAAAATTAGTATTTTTCTGCCTAACCTTTTTATTTTATGTTTTATGAAGACGGTGTTTTTAGCAAACTTTAAGAACTTGTTTAAATACATACTTTGATGAAGAAAATACGTAATTTTTGATGAAGAAAAAACATTTGTTCAAAAGATATCGTGATTTTAGTCCAAAAATTACGATTTTTTCAAAAAGCATTATTTTTTAAAGGGGAAAATGGGGATGCAAATACAGTTGCATATGAATGGCTAAGACAAGAGGTCTCTTTTGTATATAAATACTCAGGTGAATTTGGAAGAATTTGAGGTTAAATGGTATCATGAATGTATGTCTTTTTTTATATAAAATTATTGATTTTTGTTAAATGTTGATGGCAATGGCGAATAAATCACCATATTTCAATAAAAACCTAACATTTGCAATGTGTTCATTTTAATAATAAACACACATGCCAAAAACGTACCAAAATTTAAAATTTTGCGAAAGTATAGTGCGCCAATTAAAAGTGAAGAATGCTGCCATTTTATTCACGTCTTGCTAGCTTTCAGATTTTATCAAATGAAGTGAAAATTTCCGAATGGTTGGAAATCTAACAGATTTTTAGGAAATTGAGCGAAAAGGGCATGTGTACAGTGGTACAGTGGTACGACTTTTTTGCCTAACATCCCACACCTACCCCGCAGTGAGTGTTTGTATACATAAATCCATATATATTTATATATTATAGATATATATATATATATATATATATATATATATATATATATATATATATATATATATATATATATATATATATATATATATACATATATATATATATATATATATATATATATATATATACATATATATATATATATATATATATATATATATATATATATATATATATATATAAATTTCTGCAAAGCTCGAGTTCTTGGAATTGAAGTTCTTCAAATGGGAACCAACTTTGGCATGTAGGGGTTTTTGGGCAGGATTTTTTTTCTTAGGTGGTTTGAGACGTGGTTTGAGGGGGAAGGAGGGCTCCCAAACCAATGAAACAGACATTTGAACCAAACATGAGAATGATCCATGCAACTAAAACACAAAATGTGTATTTCTCGGGTAAGGAGCATATTCTGATAGATGTTTAAACCCCTTTTTAGTCAAGAATTGCTTGAGTTACTCTCAGTGCTACATTATGCACAAGAAGTTAATCTTAGGTTATGCAAGAGAAAATTACTAACACGATACGGCTTCGTTTGTCTTTGAAATGTTTCAACGCAGAAAGCAAAATCGGTCGAAACAACCGGTCCAAGGGTTGAATTAATGACACAAACCTTTTTTTTTGCATAAATAAAACACACAAGCAAACGAAAATATTTTAACCAGATTCATTCAGAACCATAAACGCGCCAGTTTTATTAATTTTTCATTAATTTAGTTGCATGCATTGCAAGGCTCGCACCGGGTTCAGCTAGTATCTAATAAGAACCCTAGTAGCACACATGTTGCCATTCGGTTGACATAACATAAATATGATTTGCTTAGTCATAATCAAGTTACTACAACCAATTATGCGTAGTGTGCTACTTGGGAATTTGTTTTCACAGTTATAGTCAAATAACATAATAAGCGTAAGTATAATATATATCTGTTATCCACTGGTTTGTCACTGAAAAAAAAGATAAGATATGTTTTAATATCCTCATTGTCTTGGAAAAGTTGAAAACAGTTAACAATTAGAAGAAATAAATTTTATATAAGCATGAATAATGCCAAAAACGTCAATTAAGCAAAACCAGACAAAAAAAATTCGCTACGTCGTATTAGTTTGGGTCTATTAATGATTCTGTGAAATAGAAAAGCAATGATTATAAATTATATAGTTTTGGTGAATAAGGGAAATGTTTTTTTGAGTAGAATTTTTCGTACATAATGCTTCCTACATTTTTTTTTCAGTGAATATGGCATAGAATATAGATAAAATAGCGAAAGGATGTTATAGTATAAAATGATAATACCAATTTTAATTGTATTCAGATATCTACAGATTGTGATCCTGCTGCAATTGTAGACGGGCCCGCTCATGCACTACTAACCTTAGATAAATTATCATAACCACCGAAAAAACAAAATATATTTTAAATTATTTTAAAATACTTAGGAGTTTCTTGGATGACCTGAAATTACGAAGAAAAGTATAATTTCCTTTAATATTTGATCATCTGCCAAAAACAACAAACTCTTAACCAACTTGATGCAACTTACAACGTTACTCTTATAGTTTTTAGGTTATAGTTTTGAGTTTGCATATTGTTCTACTCAAAGACAGTTTATTGCTTGATGCATCATTTTTGTGTCTCTTTTCATACACCTTACTCACCAACCAATGACATAGATTTCCTAAAAGAAAGTATGTTCGGATATCAATTTTACTGCTATCCAAATGACCTCCCCAATAATGCATCAGTGTCAACAATCATTACTCATTCTCCAAAAGCCTTGAAAAGAAAGTGAAACTTCCACTTTCGAAAAAAAAATCGGTCATCCGTTCAAAAAGAAAAATAATCAATACACGTGACTCCAATCATACTTTCCTGGCAGCAGCAAGTCCGAAGCCCGGAGCTGTCCATCTAGGCCATACCAATTTCACCATCCACGCACGCCCGAAATTTTCGACTATAAGTATTGAGCTGTCCCTCGGTTAAAATCGACATTATTATTATCTTTCGGACCCCCGAAGCCGTCCACGCGAGAAAGTATGCTGATGTGAAGGCTTTCATTAACGGAAACAAAAAAAAGAAGAAAAACTTAAGATAATAACAATAATAACGAATATCGACTTTCGACCGCCGACAGCTTAAATTTAAGTGTCGGGGGATATGCAAAAGAGGACCATGCCGTGGACGGGAAGTGAGGCGGTACAACTTTCTCCCCGGGAAGGCGATGTGCGTTCCGATATTCGGGGGATAACGGGCCGGCACTAGGTGTGCATAAATAAACAACCGAATGGATGAGGCCGAGGCGACACCCCCGAGTGCGATTCGATTTCGAAATTCCTCCACACGCATTGGGCCTGAGCCTGGACTGGGAGAGGATGAAGAGGGGGATGCCCTGAAACTTTCCCTTTGCCATTTTGCCATCAGACCAGCGGCCTTTGGACAATGGATGGGGATTTTCGAGTGGAGTGCGGATCGATTTGCTCATTGGTGACGCTGTTTGTTTGTGCAAAATAAAAAAAAATGGAAAGAAGAAAAAAATGAGGTCCGAGTGGGTATCAGGTTTTTACTTTCGAAGGGAAGCCGGTTTTCGACCCGTGAGAGTGTTTGTTTTGGCTTCAACAAAAGGGAGAGTTTCTCTTTTTTTAGTTTTTGCTCTTTGTTTTTTGAAACCACTTGACGAAGAGGTCGATGGCCAGCGGATTCCTTTGATGGTTTTAAGGACGGGACTTTTTTCTTTCTTTCTCGCAAATAAATTCCGGTTTTTGATTTTGTTTTATATTTTCACTTTTCATTTATTTCATTCTTTTTTGCGTTTGATTGTGGGTTGTGTTTTCTTTTCTTTCAATAATTTAAACAATAAATAACAGAACCGATCATTCTTACAAAAGTTGCGTTTTGTTTTTTTGCAGTGTCTGTGTTTAGTTATTTGTTTTTAAGATGGAGTCAGTGTTTTTCCTTTCCGAGGAAATAAAAAGGCACGCGCCTGGGTTTGAAGGGAAGGGAAAGCTAGAGGGGCGCGCGTGAGAGATTGATTTTTTCTTTTGAGAAGAGGAACTAGCGTTTGAAGGTAAGCTAGAATGAAGAATTCAGTTATTTGAAAATTTAAATGAAGACACATTGAGAGAAATACCAATGCCTGCCCCGGGCCAAAAGCGGAGGGGGAAGGCTTTTTGGGAGATCCGAGGTAGAGATAGTGTAGATAAGTGTTCGTATTTGCTATCTTGAGTATGAGTATGATTTGGCAGAGTTCGTGAGGGGGCTGGTTGCCCCCTCATAGAGAGTTAAGAATAAAGGAGGACTAATTTTTTGCGTAACAGAAGTCGCTACTACAGTTTAATATAAACTTTTACTTTTCACGAGTGTTTAGCTTGACAAGTCCCGGCTGGGAAGCTAAGGGGTTTGGGATGGTGGGCAAGGGAGTGGCATCAAACTTTTCCTGATGTTTCCAGATCGAACCGAAAACCGAGGAAAGTATGAGCCGGAGCCTGCATCTTCACCCCGGGGTCAGCGTCAGTGCAGTCTTGAAACTTGGTTTTGTGTTTTATTTCGTTTGATGCTTCTGTCAAAAGAAGTGGCACTGATCCATTGTTTACGTATTTTGGCTTTCAGGGGGTTCCTATTGAACTGAGTGTGGGTTTGAGTCTGTGAGTTTTCAAAGACTGCCCGGTCGTCTGCGCTTCGTCCAAGACCGATTCAGAGTGATCGCGGCGTACAATCTAATCTAATCGTGATTCGTGTGAGCATTATTTGGTATTATAGTTAGAGTTAGGAGGCACTTGAGAGGGGAGAGCGTAAGTCACACAGCGATAGTAGACGAGAATCGAAAAAAAGGGGGAAAGATACTACCTAAAAACAAATAATCTCTTAATTAATATTCTCGAGCAACAATAAATTATTAAATACGCGTTTTTCTTCGCCGACGTCAACTGCTTCATCTCGCATCGCAAATAAATTAAATTAATCTAAGAGAGTGTTCATGTAAGAGTGGGGTAGGTGGTGGGAGGTGAGATTGAGCATATGTGTTTGTGTGTGTGTCTAATGGAGATAAGAGAAGAGGAAGTCGACACACCCTAGCCGGGAACTCCGGGAGGGCTTTTTGAAAGTTCCTTGGGATCCATAGGATGACCGAGAATTGTAACCTAGTTAACTATGCTTGTCTGGTTTCTGGTCCTTCCGGAAGATTCAGATAGATCAAAGTGTTGGAAGTGTTTGGGAAAGTAGACGCAAGTGGGTCACGATTCCATGGGATTCGGGGGGAATGAGTTGGGGGTAATGGGAGCTCAAATTCTCGCTACACAGAACTTGTTATGGCAAGCAGCTTACTGGGAGTGAGCGGAGTAGGCCAGGTTCTGGGCATCCAGGGAGCGAGCGTATCCGTGGTGATCGTCGAAGGAGGTCGAGTGCGAGTAGTGTGGGTGGGCGACGACCTCGTAGCTCTGCTCTGGCTTCTTGTCGAACAGCTTCTTCAGACCGATGATGGCGGACAGGATCAGGGCAATCTTACCGACGATCAGAGCCTTGAACGCGATCAGAGCCAGGAATCCGATGGCCAATGGGAGCAGGGCAGCGGCCTTCAGCTTGAACAGCAGGAGCAGAGGAAGGAGCAGCTTCTTGACCTTCTTCTTCTTGCCACGGGCTGTTGGGAAACGAAAAAAGAAAAGAGAAAGAGATGCAAAAGGAATCGGTAAGTGATCGAGTCAAAATCGAAAGGTGAAAGTTGTGCAACTTTCGTTTCGGTCGTGTGTTGACGTAATCGAGCGAGGCGAGGAGACATGTGCGATTACGTGATCCGAATATGGCGCTGGCGTTTGTTCGGTACCTGAACCCGGATCTCCGGGTTCAGGTGGCTGGGTGATTGCGAACGTTGTTCGGAATTTGGTTGATTTTGGGTAGTTGTGGGAAATATGCGTTTGACCAAAACGTTCGACTACGTGAGTTGAAAGCTATTGAGGTAAGTTAGCAAATGCAACAGTTTTGGAACAAGTTTTGCTATAACACTGTTTTCCAAAACAGGAGTATCAGATGTTTTAAAAAGTTGCATTGTAAATCGTTTATGGTCCTGAGAATTGGTTTAAAAAATTGAACCAGGGGATTCGACTCTCAAGGAATCACTTCACCAATCCTTCTTTATAAACCATACGGGGTTTCGACTCCCGCTCAAATTAGTGTCCTTTGAAGCAAATTATTGTGCTTAATTGAGTGCTTTCTGTGCCTTTCCACATCACCCAATCATATGGTGTAAGGCAAGCAAAATGATACTAATTATACTCCAGGACAGTCGAATTGTATCGGAATTCAAACCTTCGACCTCTGGATTGAAAAACCAACGCATTTATCGACTTACCGACTACTAGACCCTTATTCAGGGACACGTTCTCCCAATTTCACGCAGAACGAAAGAATTAATTTTAACAAGCACGTTAAATGTCCTCTCATTTAATTCCAAGCCAAAGGAGGCGTAAACAACGAAATTGTTTGCAACACTTCATACGCCATACAACATTGTTTGCAATCTTTCATTCAAAAGGCTAGAATCAGGCGTTATCTGGCTTGAATTCACATGAAATATCCCACTAATTTCTGCCAAATCTTGTATTCCCTCTAAGTGCATTAGATAACGCAGAAAATGCAATGTTTCTTTCTATCTGTGCAGAGAGAATTTCCAAAAACTCACCCTAGTAACACACTTGTTGCCATTTTGTTGAGAAAACATAAATATGACTTGCTAAGTCATAATCAAGTTACTTCAACTAACTTTGATAGTAGTGTGCTACTTGGGCAATTGTTTGACAAAAAGTTAGATTTCAACGCTCTCTTTAAAAAAAGTCAAGCCGAATGGAATCTCATTTGCTGAACGTGCCTGATTTTAGCAATGTCACTCAGAAGCAATAGATTTGGTGAAACACCATTGCACTGCTTGAACGAAACATTTAATTTTCTGCGAGTACTTATGTTCAAAAGGGAAATGCTAGATTTAGGCGTAAATTAATGAAATTTTTATTTGCGAATTTATGCAAGATATCGCTGGAATAAGGTCTGTTGAATGAAAAATTGCAAACAATGTTGTATGTTGTATGAAAGATTGCAAATAATCACATTGCTTACGCATGCTTTGGCTTGCATTTAATCAAGGAACAATTTTAAAGGTATGTGAAAACTCATTTTTTTATTCTGTGTTGATACAACTACTGATACTACTTATCAATTTAGATTTGAAGATTTAAACATTGTAGGCAATTGGATTTTCTGCGATATCCTGCGTTCGCATATTTTGAACGCAAGATTTGGCTCAATTCCCGTCAAATTTAATGTAATTTTAAGTGAGATATCATGAAAATCTGGTATCTTGAATGCAATATTGCAAACAACTTCACTCTATTTGGCTTGCAGTTGAACGCCTTTCTATCATCAAGTCAGCTCTTCGATGTTAGTTCAGCAAAACAAAGAGAGAAGTTCGAGTACTGCTATATCCAAGCCCTTTGCTCCATTTTCAATACTTCTACTCAATTTTCACAACATGCCGTACACTGATGGAACTATCAACACTTTCTCTTCCTATCTTTAATTTCTAGCAAACAATACTGTCCACACTTGGGGCCTCATGGTGATGACCGACCATCTCCTGGTACAAACAAAGAGAGTTAAAATTGCTAGCCAAAGGCTTGCAGAGGTACTTCAGAGGAGCAATCGCTTGTTGAATTTTTTTAGCATGAAGTTCTAATACAATTTGTGACCTCTGGCATGGCGTTATTTATGGTTCCGAGTTGTCTACAGAACCATAATAAAACAAAAAATTGTAACCTCAGCATCTTCTTATGGAATCGTATTTCCGTAGGATGGCAACGATGATTACTGACATCTGTTTGTAAAATTACTTGTCTAGAAAAACTCCTGAAGGTATGTGAATTCGGTGAAATAAATCAGCAACAAATGCCGATAAAAAGAATCAACAATTGAGGTGCAACTCACCTTCTTGGAAAATATCAGAGCAGTCCCTATTATGTGATTTGGTGTTGGTTCAGCAAAATTGCTAACCAAAAAATGCTCTAGAGGAAAGTTTTCAAAATGAAATCCTCAAAATATGTGTGATTTGTGCCTAGAAAACTTCGAAGTGGTAGTGACCACACAGATGAGAAGAAACATTGGGATATTTCATGTAAATTTCAGCCAGATAACGTGTGTCTAGCCTTTGGATTGGAATAAAACGCGCTGAAATTTTATGCACTTGTTTAAATTGATTATTTTTTCCTGTGCTCCAACAGCGTAAAAGTTGTTTTCAAACAATTTTTAAGTCCTAATGATGGTCTACAGAGACTCCATAAAACTAGAAATAGTAGCTTGAGCAACTTCTGAGTAGATGAAATGAAATTTCCATAGGATTTCAACAATTCGCATTTGCTGCCATCTGTTTGTGATACTTGTTTGTCTTATTAAACTCCTTAATGTATGGGAATTTGGTGAAATTTCATTGCTGTCGAAAGCAAGAATCAACAATAGAAACTCAGAATTTAAGCAGTTGCTTCGTAATGTGATTTGAGATTGCATCTTGCATCATTTTTCATTTCGTTGTTTCGGTGTTCGTTCAGATAAGTTGCTAGCCAAATGCTGTTTCAGAGGAGCAAACACTTGTTGAAAACGTTAAGCATAAAGTCCTTAATAGATTTGCGATTCATGCCTAGCAAACTTCGAAGTGTTGGTTCTCATATAACATTATCGTTGGATTGGATCATCCTTCAAGTCTAAACGGTGGCCTACAGAACCTCCATAAAACTGGAAATTGTATTTTTGAGCATCTTTTGAGGTGATGGAATCGAATTTTCGTGGGATTTTAACGATCAGCATTTGAGTGAAATTTTTTTTTGTATAACAGTGGAAAAGGCTGTAAATTTACGTGGATTCAATTGCGAGTGTTTTTGACAAATTCCAAAGCAAATTTCTGCGTTATTAAATTTTAGAATGTATAAATTATTGCCATTTTGTGTGAAATTGTAAATGCAGTAAGATAACAGATTGCAATCTCAAATTGTGTGGCCAGTTTTTGATTTTTTTTTCATAACGGATCACACTCATTCCGTTACGGATCACACTCAATTTACAGATTGTTACCATACTGAACTTTGATCAAATTTATCTGCTGAATATATAAATACAAATGCAAAAAGGTATTTTTTATATACCTACCAAACATCCTTCAGAACAGCAGAATGAGTTAAAAGAGACGAGGAAATGAATGCAATCAAGCACACCCTTTGGTGAGTTGCGCATGTTTCGCTTTCGAGAGACATAATTTTACATGAAATCGCACAGATAAAAAGAAAAATTGAATTTTCTGCGTTATCGGATGCACATAAATAGAATGCTAGATTTGGCCGAAAATTATAGGATATTTCGTCTAAATTAAAGCCAGATAACGCCTGAATCTAGCCTGTTGTATGAAAGATTGCAAACATAGTTGTATGGCGCATGTAAGATTGCAAACAATTTCGTTTTTTCGCCTCCTTTGGTTTGGAATTCAACGAATGGAAAGCTTACGCGCTTCTCAAAATGAATTATTTTTTTATGTGCATTTTTCATCAGAGATGAGAAACGTGTCATGATGAATTAACATTTTCTAAAAGCGTACATTCTATTTGGAATATACCGCAATTGCAAAATGGAATGTTTGCGCTATATTCCATTGCTCCATCTAACGCGAGATTCTACCAACTTGATGACGAAATTTAAAATGTGAATGAATTTGAGTTAAACCAAAAATAAAGATTCATCGTGACGAGTCAGTTTAGTTGGCAGGTTGAGTGAAACTTAAAATTTACCTGACATCTGTTTATGAAGATCATTTCTTACCATTTTTGAGCTATGATTCTTCTACTCTAGAAATCAAGCATGATTTTGACAAATATCACTGTTCGGCTCTTTTCGAAATTTTCAATAATAGTTTGACATGATTTTGATGATAATGATGAATCATTCCTTCGAAACATTCGAAAAACTATACCCTAGTTGCAAACTTGTTCCAAGTGCTTTGAGATGACTGCTTTGTAACTCAATTAAGTCACAATCAAGCTACTGTAAGTATTTTTGACCATTCCCAAGCAACAGAAAGCTGTCAAAATTGGTTACATCAACTTGATTGTGACTTCATCGAGTCACATTGAAGTAAATATAACTGGTTTGAAACATGTGTGCTGCTTGAGTTGTACGCTGCTTGAGTTGATTGATCTATAAGCGTGATCATGTTCCATGTAAAATTAAATGATTTTGAAAGTTCAAATTGTGTGTAAATTTACACGTTATTTACACGTAATACGAACCAACCAAACACCTTTGGTTTTACATGATTCATTATCGCACTCACAGATCTGTCGATCGTTTTGTTTATATTGTTTCAAGAGAATCACTTACCGTATCATATACAAATTTGTTCACAATATTGTTCGTAAAAATCCAGATAGAAGCAATATTTGCTATTGGGTTGATAGATCTGTGAGCGTGACCATAATCCGCGTAAAATCAAGTGATTTTGATTGTTATTTTTGAGTCCAATTGCGAGCAATTTTGTGAAGAAATTCGTTTATCAAATGTTTAAGATGATTGTTTGTATGGATCAAATTGTGTGCAAATTTACAGTTACTTTAAATCAATTCAAGCGCAATATTGCTTTAGACTGGAATTTGACGAGCAATATAGGGAATAAATTTGTTTAGCAAATGATGAGACATTCTTTTGAAACATAAAACAAAAACAATTGATAGATATGTTAGCGTGATCATGAATCATGCAAAATTTTACAGTTCGGATGGCTCACATTGCGTGAAAATTTACACATCATATCATGTAAATTCAACTAAAATATTGTCTCGACCTGGAATGCAGCCAACAATCTGGAGTACAATTTTGTTTTCAAAATTGCTTCTGCTAAAATTTCAAAATTGTAAGATTGTCGGAATTCCTTGGATCGGACATTTGATCAAAACTGAATTTAGTCATCAAGATTCGTTTCGATTTGGATCGGTAGTTTGACAATCGTTTTAACTGCATTCGCCTATGGAAGACTGAAACCAACCCCAGCAACATAAATCTGTCATGATTGGTTTGCAGCAACTTGATTGTAACTCAACTGAGCCACATTATAGTTACTTTAACTTAATTGTAACAAGTGTGACTCAATTGTGTCACCTAACAGTTACTTTGACTTATTTGCAACAAGTGTGTTACAAAGGAAGAAGCATTGAAGTTGTGATGTGGTTTTAAATCGAGCTACCAATATAAATTTTGATCTCAAGAGCCTCCATAAAACATGGATTGTTATTTGTGAAATTTATGAGAGCTATTTTTTAATTCACATAAATTATGAGTGCCATGAAATTCTTAATTTTCTTGCCTTATAATGCACCAGAAAGTTGCGTGCAAGTTTGTTCATAATTTAAATTTTTAAGAGATCTTAAGTTCATAACAAACGAAATCCTTATTTCAGTCCATGGAGGTTCAGCTGCGGTCGACCAACTTCCAATTCTTTGGCGGATTGAAAATTAAGCACCCCAAGCATCCCTAGTAGCACATTTGTTGCCATTCAGTTAAAGCAACTACAATGTAACTGATTTGAGACACAATCAATCTGGTTTGATTTTTTGCAAACAATAAGCTTCAAAGAAGAAGATCTAAGGCTCCCCTAGCAGCACACTTGTTGCAAACCAGTAAAAGTTACTTCAATGTGACTAAATTAGGTAAAAATCACGTTGCTGCAACTAATTATGACGGTTCGGTGATGCTTGTGTCAGCATATTTCACCGTTAAAAGAAGAGCTATCTTGCAATTTTGTAAGTATCTTTCTTGCAGCCAATTTGACAGTTTTGAGTCATTTCAAACTTTTCCTAGAGTCAGATTTGAGTTTCTAGTTGTGATTGTGATAGATGATGAGCAGACCTAAATTTAAAGTAGACCACCCATTTATCATTTGGAAGGATTTCAAGTCAGAAAATTGTGATGTGTATTCTGCTCTGCTCTGAACCTGGAAATTTTGATCCATCATAAGTCTTCTCGCGATTCTCGCAACTGTGAATTTTTAAATTTACTAAATCTCATTTTGAGATTTTCAATCTTTTGAAACGGGTTTTTTTAGACAACAAGACAACTAAAAAAAGACACCAGTTTTGATTTTAGTATCAATTCCAGTCAGCATCGTTGAATTTTTCTGAGACAAAAATATATCTGCTCACGTCTCTCTTCCTCCGAGAGTAAAAGAGAAGTGAAACCGCTGCTCCCAGCCCATGTGATGATGGGTTTGAAGGCGCTAAATTGTTCTTGGCGTGATATATTTGAGGATAAAATTTAAATTTCTAGTTGTGATTGATGAGGTTAATCAGGATACGTAGCTATTTTTTGCTTGGAATGATATGACTATTTATTGGAGATCTGTGCTTTTACACAATTGTAGTTGAGTGCGAAATCTCACGATATTAAAAAAAAATATTCGGATTTTAACACATCGTCCTCCAAATTTAAGCAGCAAATTCTGATTCATCATCTTTCTATCTACTATTTACTATCCACTAAGCATCCACGCTTCTTGCAACGGTGGATTTTCAAAACAACTGAATCTCCAAGAAATTCGTTTTGAGATTTCACAAAACGAACATTTTTGCCAGCCAATAAAAGGTGATTTCTTAAAGCTAGGCGCCAGTGGAGTAGTGGAACGAAAAACCTGGTTGCCTCTCACCCCAGTGAATCTGGGATCGATTCCAGTCAGGGCTGTTAGGATTTTCTGAGCCTGAAAAATCCCTGATCACGTCTTCCTTCGGATGAGAGGTACCCAAGGAGCACACATGTTTCACAGGAGTGAAAATAACTTCAATGTGACACAATTAATTCACAAATGAGTTGCTGTAACCAATTATGATACCCATGTGTTGCCTATGTAAGGCCGTTGGTCCTAGCTCATATGTTTATGGGTTCGATACGTAGGGTTCAAATCGTACTTGGCCAGTACAAACCAGCTCAAGTGGCTGAAAGTCACGCAAACACAGCATGAAGAAGAGAATGGAATTACTAAGTTATTGAAAAGTTCAAAAATTATTTACCTGGCTTATTTCACCGAAATGATTTGTCAATTGAATCGTTTTTGAACCTATCTGCTGAGAATCAATCAACTGGTTGGTGGCAACTAGGCTTTTAGTAGCACACAAATCGGTTAAAATCGCTTCAATGTGACTCAATTAAGTCATACTGAAGCTGCTGCGACCATCAGTATCGACTTTGTGTTGCTTGGGATTACTTTCAAATTCAATGAAGGATAATTTGCGTTGCCACTGTTGGGAATCCTACTACCACCATTACTATAGAGTACAAAATTAGGAAGATGAATTTTTTCCAGTTCTTTGAAAAATGTGAATGCTCTGGCGTGTAATTTCATTTTGATAGCCTTTGGAAAGCCATTAACGAGGAGATGAAAGTATCCAGAAGAGTCGAAATATACCACTTCAAGAATGATTGTAAACATTCAAATTGGTGAACTTTCAATTAGAA
This sequence comes from Aedes japonicus, assembly GCA_034211315.2. Taxonomy (NCBI): domain Eukaryota; kingdom Metazoa; phylum Arthropoda; class Insecta; order Diptera; family Culicidae; genus Aedes; species Aedes japonicus. The sequence goes on from JASCZW010006251.1 coordinate 146,678, forward strand.
GCAAGCAATCAACATAGGTAACCGAACAATTCCGGATTTCATGAAGTTTCAAAGAACTGCGACAAATCAGATTGTCTTAATTAAGGAGGTCAGAAAAACATCGACATTCATGAGCGTCTCTAAATCAGATTTCTGTCAAATCTGACTCCTATCAGGACATTATTACGAGTCTTTTTAGATCGAAAACTAGCAATCATTGTGAGTTTAATATTGAAGTCAATCAAGAGTTGATCGATTAGATTCATGAACACAAATTTTAGGGTGTCGCTCGAAACCGTTGGAGGATAGGTTGAATTTGAGGTCCATCTGAGGAAATCTTCAGATTTTAGATCTTCTTCAAATCCCAAAAATTATTACTGAATCTGTTGAATTTAGATATAAAAAGTTGAAATCCTAATCTGATCAGTCAAAAATTCGAACTTTCCCCTTAATCCGATTTTACGACTTCCCCTCAAACGACGAACCTCTCATAATAAAAACTCCACCGGCTCATCGCTCTAGTCGGACCCTCCCGCAGCCTACATCAACGGGCTTTGGCCTTCTTCTTCTCTCGAGCGTAATCGCTCGGTGAAGCGAGGTCAAGTTCAGCGTGTTCGCCGATCGCGCCTTACTGCCTTACTAACCAGAGCTTGGCTGGCTGGCGTGCGCTGCTCACGATCGCGCTTCTTCCCTACATTCCTCCCCGTTCCCATCCCATCCCCAGCCCATTCCGTCGCAAGCAAGCTCAAGCGAGGTGTGGAAAGACGAGAGTCATTCAACCGTGCTTGACGCGAGAGCTCCGACTAGCGCCAACGTAATAATCATCATCATCATCATAATCATCGCTCGATTACGGTGCTGTCGTCGTCGCCTTGGTTGTCGACCGAAGCGTGGGAATTTGTGGGCCGGTTTTTGCGTTTGTTTTCTAATTTACCTTCATCCAGAGAGCGCTGCATGTCCTCAATGGAGTCCTTGGGGACCTTGAACTGCAGGGTGTGCGATCCGAGGAAACGGGCAGCACGGTCGACCAGCAGGCTGTCGATTTCGGATTCGCGGGCCTCTGGCTCGGCGGGCAGGTCAATTTCGTTCAACGAGCGGCCTTGGGCTTGGGGTTTCTCAGTTTCGACCAGTTTGATTCCTTCGGTGATCTCGATGTCACCCTGGACACCTTCCACGTACTGGAGAGCGCGTTCCTGTTGTGTCCGAGAGTGGGGCGGAAAAAAACAAATGAAATGCATGAAAGAGAAGTGAAAAATAGGTTAGTAATCGATTTCCGAATGGGGCTTTGCTGTTTGCTGATGCTGAAGAGGCTACTGGATCGGTAGGCGTAAGACATTGTTTCGAATGGGGGTAAAAGAGAGAGAGAGAACGGGTGAGTCAAGAGGAGCTGGTTTGGCCAGTCGGATAACAGTTATGTGGACATGAGCCGTTTCCAATGATTTGCTCCCGATTTCCTCGCATCCATCGATTACAGACGTGTTCGCCTAGATTTGCGGCTGCACACCACAAACATCCACACATACACATGTTCGAACCAGTATGATCATTCGGCTAAACATCACAATCATCATCATCATCATCCTCAATATCATCCACACTTCGCTACCGAGGCAGCTCTATTTCGTAATTATATTGGCAAAAGATACGGTAACTCGTTCCGCTTATGGTAGATAGAAGGTGGCGTATGTCTAAGTAGTGAACTAGTCTGTCTTTTTGCTATCTTGAGAAACTTGATTCTCTGCATCATTCTTCGAGATGTCCATTTCGCACTTTTAATCAGATGTCCAGATCACTTCGAGCATATGATTTTCATGCAATTTTTCACTCGCAATTCGCACTTTCAATTTCATCTGTTTTGCATAGAGTTCATGGCCGAAGATTTACACACTCTAGAATCGATTCTGTTCAATGTCCCATTTCGGTCGCATTAACAATCACTCAAACACTTTTGACCACCGCTTTGATCCAGGGCCTGTTCCAGCTTCTATCCGCAAAGCTCATAATCCTGTAGCCACACAACGCTTACCTTGACGCATAGCACCATCGACTTGTCGCCGCAGTTTTTGACGAAGTTCAGTGCGCTGGACAATAATCCATCGGTTTCCGATCGAGGCGCGGCGGCCGCAACGGCCAAAACGGCGAACAACACGACAAACTGCTTCATTTTTTCAGCGATCAAATGTTTTCCTTATTTTTTGGATAACTCTCACACCTTCTATGGTTCTCTGCGGACACCACACTGAACTTAGGACGTGCCTGGCAAAGTCTTTTAAATCTCACTAGAGAACACTTAACACACTACCACTCTCTCGGGTCCGTCTGCAGAGGAGCTACTCCTTGCTGTGTTAATTGTTGGAAAGCAACCGGTGAACTGTGACTGGAAGACAATGCTGCAGCGGGTTTTATTCTCTTTGATTCCGGCCCCAGGCCGAGGCCCCCGCCGCCGCCTGGAGCGGATCCAGCACACACCACACACACGTAAGTCGGCCGCGTAAGACCCAAAGCGCCCCCCAAAGAGAGACGGCGAGAAACCAAGCCAACACCACTCACACAGCCACGATCGCGGCGCGCACGGCGATCAAGTTGAAGGCCTTCAGCCGGGGACGACGGACGCCACCGTGGAGAAAGAAGAAAGCTCCCAACCAGCAACCCAACAACCCACACCGTGCTTCGAGAGATGCGTGCACGCGCGGAACAGAGAAAAAGCTCCCCCCATCGGCTCGGGAGGAAAGAGAGCGAAGCTACACACTCGTATGCGGATGATGAATGCCGCAGCAATTGCTCAGTCGAAATCGTCGTATCACTGCCAAGAGGGATCGTCCGAGCCAATACTGTCACATTTGCGCTATCATCACCAGCCAGTCAGCGGTGCGTGCAACGACCGATCGATGTCCCCTCCGACGACAAAGGCGGCAGTCGAGTCCAGATTCCACAGGATCCTCACATCGCAGTTCATCTCGCAACATACGCGAATCGATCGATTTGAATATTTTCCTCATAATTCCTTACCGAAGGTGATAAAGAATCGATTTAGATCAGAGTCAATTTGCGACTTTCTCTGCAAAATTTACGACTCGATTCGATTCCCCCGCAAAACAAGCTGGAGCGGCTTGAAAAGACGGGATAAAGGGTACTAATTAGCCACGGCAATGAAGGTGATTTTTATTTTATTGTTATTCCGATGAGGTTCAATCTGGACCGTGGTTATGAATGATGTTTCGTGAGCTGGAAATTGGAGAAATGGCGAGGATTACGTTCGGAGACCTCCGGGAGTGGCTGGATTTGTCGCTGTAACAGAGAAAACTGATGACCTTAATTTCTGGAAGTGAAAAGAAGGAGGAATGTGATCGTTGTAAATTTGAAGCCCGTTGATGTCAGGGAAACATTGAATTGTGGAGGTTGTTGCAGTGGCGTGACAAATATCCCGGGGTGATTTTAGGTTGTGAGAATTTAAATTTATGAAAAAGCTAATTCGTTAGCGTGTGTGATTATGTATATGTGAAATTATTTTCTTCAAAAACATCTTTAATAATTTATTATTCAATGAATTGGTTTTTATAGTATTAACTTTTGGAAACATTTTATTGTCGATGGTGAACGGCCATGTTTATTTTTGCTCGCATCAAATCGAAACATTATTGTATCGATTTAACATGGGGTCATGCACCAAAAACAGGAGGATTGCTGGGAAAAGTGCCTTAAAGTTCCATACAAAATTTTCATGAGAAGTGAAAATGATAAAATCCCAGTGTAATTATGACGTATACTTTTCCGAAATTTATGGTTGTTGTGTCATAGATATCTTCATCTATGAGAAAGATGTGAAAAAGATGAACATACTAGCCGCCACATTCTGTTTCTCATTACTGTTCGGTACTGTTTTCACCGTGAACGACTTTAAATCTTACCGGTGCTTGAAAGTTGGGGACATTTTATTTTTCTAGCCACAATACGAACCAAAACATCTGGTCTCTTCTGCAATATTTGTTTCACCTTCGCGTCTCTCTTGTAGGTTCCTGAAATCCGTTTTAGTTCCGCTCACAGCCTTCTTGGCTGTTGTCAAACGTGTATCGAAAGATTTAAGATCGTTATGGACGATTACATTGGTCCGAAAGGGCGATTTTCAGGAATAAAATAAAAAGTGCACTTAGATGACGTGTAATCGATTTGGTGTCTTCAAAGAAGTTTTTGATAAGATTAAGGCGCATCTGAAAAAGGGGTCGTCCATAAACTGCGTTCATCGGGGCACGATTTATTTTTTAACTTTTTGTGTGACGTTTTAGGCTTTTAAAACATTCTACAAAATTGTAGAACTCACAATTTCCATAAACTTTGCATAAAACATCAACTTGCTATCTTGTTTTTTATTGAGATATGAAGCATTTTATATGGAAACCCCTTTAAAATCGGTTTTTAGCTCTAACTTTTTCTTTGATTTTTCTCGGTCTACTATGTTCTAAAAAGTTTTCCTTTTATTTAGACACACAACTTTTACGAAGACAGCAATACGCTATCTCTTAGAACTGAAATGATACAAGCGTTTTGTTGTTCAAAATATGCCATTTTCAAGGGTTATATCTCAAAATGGCGCAAACATTTTGGAAATAAAATTACGTGACATTATGGTAAATATTTGACTTAACATTTATATGTTTTAATATATAGGGGGTAATTGATAATTACTAGGTGGGCATGAATCAAGAAGTGTGGTATTCGGTAAAAATACAGTCTTCAATGAGCTTTTCAATTGTAATTTCTTACTTTGAGTTTTCCGCGGCATTCTATGGTGAAGAAAGTTTTTCTTTTCACAGAAACACACAAAGTTTTGGATGATGGCTGTACTCTAGCCTTTAAATTTGAAAAGATTTCAACAATAACAATGAAGGGAGGCGACATGCGACATACTATGTGTTGAGGAAATCAAGTAAGCCATGGAATCGCAGGAAGAGAAAATAATTCACTATCCTAACAATCGTTGCTGAGTACGGTAATAAAAAACAATAATTATCAGTCGGAAAAGTTTTAAAGAAAACTTCAAGCCGAAGAAATAAGCAGCTACAAAAGAACGAAAACAATTTGCAAGCAAACCATCTGAACAATTGTTCCTCTGTCTTGGTGAGTTCCCTTTCGGAAGCTGAAACTGAACACTATGATTGCGAATGATTTTTTTTATAGAAATGTCCATCACAATATCCAATATCCAGAAAGCGTTCAATTTCTGGATATTGGATATTGTAATGGTTATTTCTATAAAAAAATCATTCATAATCATAGTGTTCAGTTCAGCTTCGAAGGGCACTCACCTGGACAGAGGACCAATTGTTCGGATGGTTTCCGACCAGAAGCGTATAACATAAAAATAACAAAATTATAACAAACCTTGTTACGACTAATTGATTATGATATAAATTTGTTAAATAAAAATTCATCTGGATAATTGTAAACCATACTTATAACAAACTATGATTTAATGCCCAGGGAGGCACAAGCTGCGTAAAGAAAGTGAATTAATTTTAGCACTAGCTGATATGATTTTGCTACATCGTAACAAAACTGTTACAAAATTTGTTTTGTTTATGTTATATGTATATCATAGTTTGCTATAATTTTGTTATATCTAGAGTATCTTTTGTTAGAATTTCGGTTATTTTAACAACATCCGCGATCTAAATTCTAACAACCTCTGTTATGAAAACAGCGTAACTGAATAACAAAACTTGAAATAATTTTGTTATTTGCTTTTGGTTGGGTTGCTTGCAAATTGTTTTCGTTCTTTTGTAGCTGTTTATTTCTTCGGCAAAAAGTTTTCTTTAAACACTTTTCCGATTGATAATTATTGTTTTTTATTACCGTACTCAGCAACGATTGTTAGGATAGTGAATTATTTTCTCTTCCTGCGATTCCATGGCTTACTTGATTTCCTCAACACATAGTATGTCGCATGTCGCCTCCCTTCATTGTTATTGTTGAAAACAGTATGTTTCGATAAAAACAAATGCCTGTATCTTTTCAAATTTAGAGGCTAGAGTACAGCCATCATCCAAAACTTTGTGTGTTTCTGTGAAAAGAAAAACTTTCTTCACCATAGAATGCCGCGGAAAACTCAAAGTAAGAAATTACAATTGAAAAGCTCATTGAAGACTGTATTTTTACCGAAAACCACACTTCTTTGATACATGCCCACCTAGTAATTATCAATTACCCCCATATATTAAAACATATAAATGTTAAGTCAAATATTTACCATAATGTCACGTAATTTTATTTCCAAAATGTTTGCGCCATTTTGAGATATAACCCTTGGAAAATGGCATATTTTGAACAACAAAACGCTTGTATCATTTCAGTTCTAAAAGATAGCGTATTGCTGTCTTCGTAAAAGTTGTGTGTCTAAATAAAAGGAAAAACTTTTTAGAACATAGTAGACCGAGAAAAAATCAAAGACAAAAGTTAGAGCTAAAAAACCGATTTTAAAAGGGTTCCCATATAAAATGCTTCATATCTCAATAAAAAAACAAGATAGCAAGTTGGTGTTTTATGCAAAGTTTATGGAAATTGTGAGTTCTACAATTTTGTAGAATATTTTAAAAGCCTAAAACGTCACACAAAAAAGTTAAAACAAATTAATCGTGCCCCAATGAACGCAGTTTATGGACGACCCCTTTTTCAGATGCGCCTTAATCTTATCAAAAACTTCTTCGAAGACACCAAATCGATTACACGTCATCTAAGTGCACTTTTTATTTTATTCCTGAAAATCGCCCTTTCGGTCCAATGATGACCAATGATAGTGCATGCAGGAAAACCAATCTTTTTTGCAAGTTTTCGTACTGATAAATCCGGATTTTCATTGAGACCGCACAAAATTGCTGCCCGCTTTTCTTTCGATGCCGTCTTCGATTTGCCGATATCAGCAAAAAATATTTTACACAGTAAACAGACAAACGTTCATCAGTCCGCGAAATATTTCACGCGTTGATGAAGTGTTTCCAGAGATATATGTAATTAGGGGTGTTTAGATTGTGTCGCTATCATGCCTTAGTGACTTAGACGCAATAAAAAAAACGACTTAATGATAGTTGAAAATTAATTAAAATGGATTTTATAGAGCATTTTTTAGGTGTCTTGGTTCCTGTTACAGGAACCTATACTAAGACGCGCCCATTTTCCTATACAGTTTTTTGAACATGATCGGCAGCTCGTTGTTTTTTGTTTGATCCGTTACTTTCACGCAGTTCCACAGTCCACTTCTGCCATATTATGGTTCTAAATAGTTTTTATGACGCGCGTGTTTGCTTCCATAAAGATCCTGAAATTATTAATAATCGGACAGCTTGATTAACACATTTGCAAGAAAGTTCTCAGCAGTTCACCTTTTATCGTCCTCTTCCTTGCTTTTTCTCTGCTTCTTCTTTTCTTCATAGCTCCTTCCGTTTTTCTTCTATATCTGCCTCCTATTTTTTTGATCTTCCGAATGTTGCTTAGCATATGGATTGTAAGCCCTCAAGAGCAGTTCTTTGGGGATGGGAACTAAATGCGGCTCATTCCCGAATGACCTAAATGTGGCTTTGAACACCATTATTGAATTTAATATTCTTTCACTCATTGATGGTCGATCATCGGTGAGGATCCTTGCCGAAGGATCTAAAATCTTCGCTCGACAACAGCATTTCCATAGGATGCCGTCAGATCTGCCATTACAACGATCGATACCAATGGATATTTAGTTTATTTATTTATTGATCCGTCAACAGATAAAATTGTTTATCCCAATGACAATAGTATAAAACGGAATAACATACAATCATTAACACATACATCACATACCTCACCTCAAGTTATAATAGCTGTTGAAAACGTGACACATGCTTGTGTGCCGGTTTATGAGCAAAGATTGTAAACGAAGCTTTTGTCCTCGAGTGTTGATGATCGAGAGACCAAGTAAAGGAGAACATACGATGTTCCCCTGAAGAAGGTCACCAACGAGACACGCTTTGTCCACCAAACGTCGTCCTTCCAACAATTCCAGGTTGATGAGCTTACACCAACTTTCCTAGCTTGGCAATCTGCGAGGGGCTTGCCAACAAAGCAAAGCGTATAAACCTTCGCGAAACGGCTTCTACACGGAAACAAATCCGTTTCTGTTTTCATGAACAAAAAATCATGATACTAACTCTCTTCTTATTTTATGAATTCGTGACTCTTATTCATGGTTTCATGATTGAAATGACAGATGCGAGTCATGAACTTAGGAAGTCTTGTTTTGCCTCTAATCTTAAATTGTGTAATCAGCTTCATTAGTCAAGAGTCTATTCAAGAATAACTATAGCGTAGTCAGTACATCCACCGAAGTACTAACACAGCACTCTGCATCAACACTAGGTTCGAATCCTGAAGGTGCATTTATTTTTTTGTTTTAATTCAGAGTCGATAAAGTAGATTGGGTAGATTCATGAATAAAGTTTTCAGTATCAGGAATTCAGCTCATGGTTTTGATCCGATTTATTCATGATTTCATTGCGGCGGGAAAACAGTTCATGATATCATAAATATTGTTCATGGTGTATATTCATAACATGAAAACACACCAAATGCATGACATCATGACCTGTTTTTCTCGTTTAGAAGAACACATTATTTCCCGTGTATCTTCTGGACTGCATTTTGGTAGAAAGGGGACCAAACGACAGTACCGCACTCCAAAAAAGGACGAACCAAAGAGCAGTATAGTGCCATCAGACGGAAGATGAATCCTAGCTGCGATGAGGCTTTAGAAACTATATAGGCAATGTGGTTCTCGAATCACAGTTTGGTGCCTAGCATTACTCCCTGATCCTTGACTGTTTTTTTACGTTTCAAGCGCGTTCCTCAAAGAGTGTGGTCGTGGAGATACATCGCACGTTTTAAACCAAAGGAGATGGTCGAGAATGTGGATACATTTAAGGACATTCTGAACAGAGAATCAAATCGACCATTTTCTAATCTACGGGAAATTCTTCTCCGATATCATCAACGTTCGCACATACCGCAGTGCGAATATAGACTCGGACCACTACCTAGTTGCAGTAAGTATGCGTTCAAAACTCTCGACGGTGTACAACACGCGTCGAATTCGGACGTCACGACCTAACATTGAGCTACTACGGGAACTTGAAGTTGCTCAGAAATACGCGCAACAGCTAAAAACAGCCTTACCAACGGAAGAGCAGCTTGGCGCTGCTACTCTTGAGGATGACTGGAGAAATATTCGAACCGCCATTGGTAGCACTGCATTAGTGACACAAGGTACTTCTGAACCGAATCGAAAAAATGGCTGATTTGATGGTGAATGCATGCAGTTAGTAGAGGAGAAGCACGCAGAACGGGCGAGAATGCTGCAACACCGCTCGAGAGCGAAGATGGAACGGTACAGACAGGCACGGAACAGACAAAATTCTATTTTTTTTAAGGAAAAAGCGTCAAAGGGAAGATCGAGACCTCGAAGCAAAGTTGAAAGCACTGTACCGTGCTAACGACACACGCAAATTCTATGAGAAGTTGAACAGCCCGTGCAAAGGCTACGTACCACAAGCTGATACGTGCAGAGACCTTGATGGCAACCTTCTCACAGGAGAGTGTTAGGTGCTTGAAAGGTGGAAGCAGTACTTCGACGAGCACCTGAATGGTAATGTTACAGCGAACGAAAGTGGTACGGTAATAAATCTAGGAACACGCGCAGAAGATGACAAGACCCCGACTCCAACCCTTCAGGAAGTTGAGGAGGAAATTGGTCGGTTGAAAAACATCAAAGCCGCTGGTGTTGACGAACTCCCAAGCGAGCTATTGAAATACGGTGGTGAAGCACTGGCCAGAGCGCTGCACTGGGTAAGTACCATGATTTGGGAGAAGGAATTTTTACCGGAGGACTGGATGGAGGGAATAGTGTGTCCCATCTATGAAAAGGGCGACAAGCTAGATTGCTGCAATTATCGTGCGTTTACGCGACTGAGCGCTGCCTACAAGTTGCTCTCCCAAATACTTTGCCGCCACCTGTCACCAATTGCAAAGGAGTTCGTGGGGCAATATCAGGCGGAATTCATGGGTGCCCGCGCTACTACGGACCTGATTTTCGCGATTCGGCAAGTGCTGCAGAAATGTCGCGAATACAACGTACCCACATCGATTTCAAATCAGCGTTTGATACAATCGATCGAGACCAGCTATGGCAAATCATGCACGAATATAGATTTCCTGAAAAACTGACGAGGTTGATCAAAGCAACGATGGATCGAGTGTTGTGTGTCGTCCGAGTATCAGGGACGCTCTTGAGTCCCTTCGAATCTCGGATAGGATTACGGCAAGGTGATGGATTGTCGTGTTTGTTGTTTAACATTGCACTGGAGGGTGTGATTCGAAGAGCTAGGATAGACACGAGTGGCACGATCTTCAGGAAGTCTGTCCAACTATTTGGCTTCACCGACGAAGTTGATATCGTAGCTTAACTTTGGGACGATGGCGGAAATGTACATCAGACTTAAGGCTGAAGCTGGTTGGATTGGGCTTGTGATTAATGCGTTGAAAACAAAATACATGAAGGGAAGAGGCTCACGAGAAGACAATGTTAACGTCCTAGCACGAGTTCAGATCGACGGTGATGAAATCCAGGTAGTAGACGAATTCGTGTATCTGGGCTCATTGGTGACCGCTGATAACGACACCAGCAGAGAAAAAAAGGCGCGTTATGGCTGGCAATCGTGCCTACTTTGGACTCCGAAGGACTCTAAGAGCGAACAAAGTTCGCCGAACCACAAAGTTGACCATCTACAAGACATTAATTAGACCGGTAGTTCTCTACGGCCACGAAACATGGACATTGCTAGTGGAGGACCAACGCGCCCTTGGAGTCTTTGAACGGAAGGTGCTGCGTACCATCTACGGTGGAATGCAGATGGAAGACGGAACGTGGAGGAGGCGAATGAACCACGAATTGCACCAGTTGCTGGGAGAACCTCCCATCGTACACATCGCAAAAATCAGTCAACTACGATGGGCTGGGCATGTCGTTAGAATGTTGGACGACAGCCCTGTGAAAATGGTTCTCGAAAACGAACCGGCAGGTACAAGAAGAAGAGGCGCGCAACGAGCAAGGTGGATCGATCAAGTAGAAGGCGACCTGCGGACCCTTCGCAGACAGCGAGACTGGCGAGTGAAAACCATGGACCGAATTGAATGGAGACAACTTCTGTGTACTGCAGAGGCCACGCCGGCCTTACTCTGATTGGTAAGGTAAGTAAGGACATTCTGTTGAAGAGGCACCAGTCGCCGAACACTTGTAGTTCCTGCTGAAGAAAGAGGGCGTCTTTTGCACATTTTATGATGTAGTGCAGTTGTAGTTCATCCGTGTAAGATGATTTCAGGCTTCTGAGGGTAAAGTTCACGTCGTTCATATATAACAGGAAAAGGAATGGGCCAAGGTGGTTACCTAGCGGAACTCCGGAAGTTACTCAAAAGCTGGACGAGGCATAATTTGAAATTTTCACAGACATAGTTCTACCAGTCAGGTATGAGCGAAGCCCGTTCAACAATTGATGGTCAACTCCCTTTTTTTCGTAAGTGGAAACTGCAATCTGATGGTTCATTTTATCGAAGGTCAGAGAAAGATCTGTGTATATGGTGTCTACTTGATGACTGCGTTCCATTTCACGGATGATGAACGATGTAAATACGGTAAGGTTGGTCGCCGTCGAGCGTTTGTGTATAAAACCAAGTTGATCATGAACAATAGTCTGTGAATTGTCATAGACCAGCCTTCGGAGAACAATTAGTTGGCTTAGATACAGCACATAGTGCAACAATCCCGCGATAGTTAGCGACGGATCGTTTGCATCCTTTTTTGTATATTGGGAAAACAAACGACTCTTTCCAGCATTCAGGAAACACACCTAAAGTTAATGACAAATTGAAGACCGTAGCCAGGGTCACAGCAAGCGTGTTAAGGCAACGCTTCAGTACAGTTGAAGGAATACCATCTGGACCGCATCCAGTTGAGTTTTTCATCAGTTTGCCGGCTGAAACTACCATATCACTATGAATAGTGAAAGCAGTACCAAATACAGAAAAGCGGGGATCATTGCTAGTAGCAGCTTCGAGTCCCTCGGCATCCATAGTTTCCTCACAGAAGACACTACTGAACTGCGTAAGGAACAAGTTGGCGATATCTGCAACAGAGTCAGCTTCAAGAGTGCCCTCAGTCAAAGTGGAGAGTAAACCGGTCTCCTTCCGTTGTTCATTCACGGACCACCAAAAGCCTTTCGGTTTCATTTTGAGACGACTTTGCAGAAGACTAATGAAAGTTGAAAACGCTGTTATTGAGGTGTTTGTAATCGTCGTTGGCGCGTGCGTAGTTTGTCCTCGTAGAATCAATGCGATAATTGCTGTGTTTCCTTAGAGCAGCCCTCTTAACTCGTTCCAAATGTTGAAGGCCGAAACTAGACCAAGCAGGTTTAGGAGGCTTACGGTTGAGTTTCTTAGGCACGAATTGATCAACGGCGTACAGCAAAATACTACACATAGTCGACGCAGGACAATTCGCATCCCCGTTTGCAAGGGTCGTGTTCCAATTCACGCCGGCGAGAAATTTGCTCATTGTCTCGAAATCAATATGGGTCAAGTCATAGTAAACTTTTTCAATGTTGTCGTGGAAGCTGTACTAAGGATTAAACTCCAGTGTCATCAATAGCAGAGTAGCAGAAATGATTTCTGCAACTTTTGACAAACGTTGTCAGAACTTGAATAACGAAATATCTCTGATTCAATTCTTCGCTAATGAAACATAGATCAGAAACGCTACTGAAACATCAGCTTAGAAACAGATGTGTTCGAAGGTTTCGGCGACGAATGTTTATATACATCAGGCTCAGCACCGATACACAATCAATGTTGCCTTGAAAAATGTTGCGTACTGATAGAACACTTGCCACTGTAGGCAGCTTGGAAGACCCTGCCCTCAACGCTAGACTCAGGGCCGGGACGTCTTAGATGGCACGAACGAGAAGACTGTGAAGGACTTTCGATAACAGCCGATGGCGCGACTGAGCTAGGCGAGACAGGGCCTTCTATAGTGCTTTCTTTCGGGTGTCTCGGGTTGGATGACAGTAGATAAGGTTGTCTTGGAGGATGACGCGAGGATGACTCGTATAAACGCGATGTAGTTGGAACTGATGCTGCGCTGGTAGTATCAACAGAGGGCGAGCTGCAAGTGGGAAGGCAATTAGGAAGAGCTTATGCATAGAAAAATGAGTACTTGCTTGGGTAAGCAGGCGGGAGAACCCCTTTTACAGTTTCGACAACAGGTCCGCGACGACTCCGATGAACGATGACTGCATGAGGCAGGACTGCGTCGAACTGAGAAGTGTTCTCCATAATCCTCTCTACGGTGCGTCGCGGTACCCCTGCAAAGAAGTGTTCGCCGTGAAGTAAGCAATCGGTGGTTTCAATAGATGCGGAAGCTTGGTGAGGAATTTCTTCTGATGTGACACGAATCGTAGGGGTACTGGGTTCGGCAATCCAATAGTCATGAATGATTACGTATTTTTTATTGTTTCATGTATAACTAAATGTTTTATGGATATCATGAAAACCTAACCTAAGCCAAAATGACAGAAGAACGGCACAAAAAGAGAATCGACTTGAGAAATCAATTAGTATGTACAGGGTGTCTCACCATAGGTGTCACTTAAACAAAATGAGATTACAGCAAAACAAATCAAACAAATAATAGCATTTCTTTTTCATTTGAAAGAGACATGTTATATAAATAAACCATATTACTTCAATTCCAATATCTTGCCATTTTCCTTGATAACTTTGCGAAAACGCTTTGTAAGCCCATCGCAGCTGGATTGAACGATTTCCTGAGAAATTCGGTCCCAAATATCAACCAAATGTTTCTTGGATCGATCTATTTAAGCCCTTTCGTAGGGCCTATATCATGAAGCATAAAACCCCAAACAAAGGAGTCAAGTGGGTTGAGTTCCGGTGAAGATGCAGGCCATTCTTCGCTTGTGATGAAATTAAATTTTCCGCGCACCACGCTTGTGGCTTCTTTGCCTTGTGAGCTGAACCTTAGTCCTGTTGGAAACAATATGATATATTCTCATACAGCGTTGGAGCATGAGGAAGCAGATCGTCCTTCAAAGCCTGCTCGATGTGATATTCAGTGTTGATTTTTACGTTAGGTTCGATGTAAAAAGTTTTCCTTTTCGTGAAATGGCGCCTCATAACATGATTTTCGATACATTCTGATAGCGTTCTACAGCTAGTTTATCTCTCGGAATATTGACAAGACTTTTTCAATACACACGATCATTTTGTTGACTATGACTGCCCTGAAGGACGAAGAGCTTTATATCCGAAAAAAAAAAGATTTCTGCTTCTGTACCCTGGCTTGCTTTCGACGCTCTGTCAACTCGTGAACCCGTTATTTTTTGTATGGATTACATTCCAGATCCCGTTCATTGGAGCAGGGGACATTTTAAATTGTTTGCACAATTTACGGCCAGATACGGCCGGATTACGTCTTATTCGCTCCCTCATACATTTGATCTTTTTGTTCGTTCTGGCACGTCCTTGAACCGTTTCAAGGTACGAAAAACAAAACGCTTACTCACTCCGAACTGCTTAAGGCTATTGAATAACTGACACGGTTTAAGATTTTGCAAATGTAATTTTAAACTTGCTCCCGTATGGCTTCCATGGTAGCTGATAAATATAAACAAACGGAATCACTTATTTATCTTCAGCGTTAAGCTGTCAACGGGTAATAATCAAAACGGGTATAATCAATTCCGCTGTTAAGATTACCCAGCTGAAATAAACCAAGACTGAAAAAAGTGACACCTATTGTGAGACACATTGTATAGGGCACTGTCGAGAGGTCTCTCTGTATTGTTTTGTATGGAATATTGTTCCTGGGATTGTTTGCCAATATTTATGAAGCGCGATAAAGCGAGACATTCCACATCCCAGAATCATCCCGCCTTTTTTTCAAAGTTCAAATTTTTCCCGTCTCTCATCGACCAAGTATAGTTACTTAAACACGATAAAAAACATGATACAATTAAAGGATTTTCAAAAATCTGTAAAATATGTATATTTTCTAAAAATCTGTAATCGGTAAACACAGAATTCTGTAGCGGTAAACTGCAAAATTAAAGATAAATCTGTATATGTGGCCTCATATATGTCACGCATTGCTGCATATGAGACAATCCTTACTTAAATTTGTAGTCTGTGATAGGAAAGAACTGTGCATTTATTAAATTTTCTCTGAAATATCGGCGTTATCAGACGTCACTTTATATATTCGTTTATTTTAATAGTTGAATGTAAAGAATGTATTATTTTAAATACTAAAATCAAGGCGTGGGAAATGTCTCAATTAAATTGAGCAAACATATTGGAAATCGATCGAAAAATGACTTACTTATTATGGTCAAAATCTGACCACTTTTTGTGATGCCCTAATTTTGACAAATCCAACCCTATTTTAAAAACACAGACGTAGGATAAGAAGGATGCATTTAAACATACTCGTTAAATTTACTTCTCGTTCAATTGCAAGCCAAAGGTACTGTAAGCAAAAAAAAATATTAGCAATCTTTAATACGATAGGCTTGATTCCGGCGATACGTTACTTAAATTTACATGATAAACCAATTGAATTCATTTCCAATCTAGCATTCCCGATAAATCCCGATACGAAACATCATCTTTCTTTCAAACTGTGTATGGTTAAGGTGAATCGCTGCTCCATGTATTTTTTCCTATCTTTTATCTCGCTCTCGCAAACTCACCTTGCTATTTCAAATTGATAAATCTCGATTGTTAGTGAATGAACATCGAATCAAACTCTATCAGATTGCTCACAGTAAGTAAGCATACAAACTGATGTGATTAAATTTTCAATATCTAGTACAGACTCTAAGTTATATCAATTCTAAATGTTGAGGTAATGATTGCCGTCATTAATGATTCAGCATAAGCCCTTAAGAGTAGAACACAACAATCACGATCCAATCCACCACAAACCAAGACTCCTCAATGATGAACACAACCACAGAAAACAGACCGCAAAAACTGAAATTAATCAGAACACAGTTGTCGTCTGCACGCTGTCTGATCGCATCACTTTGCGGATGGGGAAAAAAGGTATGAAGAAAAAGAAAGCGACAAAAATAGAAAAAGCAATGCCAGCCGACACTTCACTAAATAACACTTTTAATCAGTATCATTAGCAGCATGCGACCTCGCTGTGGTATTTTTCCTATTTTGTTGACAAATGTGCGAAAAACGCCATCAAGCCGCCGCCGAGAAGTGAATCCGAATCTGCCAACGAAAAGTAATTGTCTCAGCTGGGCTTGTTTTGCTCGGTTTCTTTCTTGCGAGGCGGAAAAGTAGCTGAAAATTTGATTCCATTTAATTGTTTTCCTCTTTTTTTTTGTCTTGCTCGTTTTACAGCTTGTAATTGTGAATGCTTTAAATGAGGGGCTGCTAGAGCGAAAATTAGGGAATTTAAGACGTTGGCTAGCGAAGCGCAGGAATTAATTGGGAAACTTGGGCCATAATGATGATGATGATGATGATGATGATGTTTCATAACACCCTACCGAACCGGATACTTGGAAGAAAATTGTTTCACGATGTTTTTTTTGGCGCGTACTTTGCATAACCCACCTCTGCTGCACAATTTTATCTTCTTCGTAATTCCAGGACACCACTCCGTTGCATCGAGACTCGAGAGCTTATCTTCGATGCTTTCTTCCGCCTTTCAAGCGTCAGACGAGGTTCTGCGTGAAAAGGCTGTCGCTTTGTCAGAAATATAATTTCATCGGGTTTTGTCATCTTTTCCCTCGAAAGCAAGTGGCATCGTTTCTCCGGCGGATATTGCATGCACGTTGTATCATGCAAACGTAACCCTACTTGGTGGTTCAACATTTTCGTTTAAATGTATACCCAAGCCAACCATTCATGAAGACATCAACATTGAACGGGAAATCGTTTTGTTTCAATAGCCTGCCTGGGCGACGGCGGTCGGTCCAAAGGGAACGGAATTACGGAGTGCCGTTGCCGTTGTAAAACAAATGATTCGAAGTGCGGTTGGCCGGTAGCATGCAAACAAATACCCACCGCCGCACCCTCGATCAGCAGTTGTTTGCATGCCTACATCATCTTCATCTTTATCTTCATAATATGGCCGACGATGCTTCATCGGGGAGATATTGTTTGCCAAGTGAGAGTGAATTTGTTGACCAATATCGAATCATCATAGCCGGGGTGGCGAAATCGATTGCTGACTAATGATCCTATATGCGCCTAGAGGAAGAAAGTTTGTTAGTTTGGAAAGACAATCATATTTTATTTTCATTGATTCGAAATACAGTGTTGGCTGTGAAGATTTGTCAAATCGTGGACGTTTGTGGAGACGACGACAATGTGAACTTCATTCATCAAATCCAGAATCATGGGGTTAGTTGACTGCAGAAGCTTTTCATGTTGACAAAATTCGTGAGTTTTTTTTTTCAATTCAAACCAATGTCGAGGAGATCACTAAGCGAAGTAGAAATTACGATCTGAACCCATCGACCTACTTCTGATATAAATAGCCTTTTCCCTCTTCAAAAACCCATCGTGACTGCCGTCCAATTTGCATGATAAATCCATTCCTGCCTATTTACGTTCTCCCCTGATCGGAAGCCTCTGTTTTTCCTTAAACCACCAAAAAGTCGTCTCCCGTGTTTCGCGCTTCCATTATGAACTACTCCAGCCACATCAGCAGAAGCTACAAATTGACCTACACGCCAATTCGGGTATTCAGATCGGATTTCCGCTCTTCTTAAGCACCACCACCATCCAGGCACCGTGAGAGCAAGGTTGTGCATTTATTATTGAACCATTTCGGTGATCGTGTGGATCGTGTGGAAACGGACGCGGAGGCCACACATAGTCACCCGAAATCCCAACGATGCTTCAAAACCAGGTAGCTCTGGTTGATGCTAATTTTGGCTGACCTAATATCGAGATGAATGGAACTCCAAACCAATCGGCTCTGCTGGACACGTTCTGTGCGGATGTGTGTGATTGAGTGTTTTCTCTTCGCTCGGTTTCTGGCCAGATCCAGCAATTTGACCTTTTTTTTTTCTTTCGTCGGTTTGCTTCCATGGGTTCAATTTTCATTCCCTATTAGAGACACGGAGACTGATCATCTGTGTCGTTATTTGAGGACTTTGCCAGCGTTGCCCACAAGCTACAAACTTAAGACAAATTATCTCCGTCGAGTAGGAAAAATTTAAAAAATGAATGGTCATAAAAAATTTCCCTCGAACCCTCATGACAATATGCCGAAATGTACATCCGACCAAAAAACCCATTGATAGTAGACAACTGAAAAACGCTCCAAGCTCTGGTCAACGTTCGATTGGAGAGTTGGAATTGAGGAAACATAAAATCAATAAAACCACATATCCGGTCTCTAGGTGATAATTGCCGTTGCATGTGAGTTTAGGCTTACAGACGAAAATTGGGCTGCACATTTATTCAGCTCATAAATGATGGTCCAGATTGGCATCCATTCGAAACCGAAACATGTTTTGAAAATAAAAAAAAATCGGATTTGGGTTGAATGACGAATAATTAGGCTGCGAACAACCTGGATCGAATGACCGGAGAGCAAAATTAAGGGTGTGTTCGTGGAAAATGACTGACGTTCAAATGTTCACCAGAATTTGGCTGCTAATGAAAAATGAAGATCTACTATTAAACTATGATTTTTCGTATATATTTCCCTCGTCGACTTTACCCATTCCAAATGTCTTGTTTCTTTCACTTGGCTCCATCCATTAAGATGTGTACACTACTTTTCCCATCTGTTTGGTCACTTCCATCCGGACTTTCTTCATTTCTAGCTCATTTTTGTTTATTCTTGGGTTCTATCGAAGTATTTTGGGAATCTTGTTTTTTTTTAATTTAATTTATGACATTTAAACGGGTGTGCTACAAAACAAGTTTTACTACACCAGTTCTCAGTCGCTACACATTTATTATTTACTTCGTTTGCATTTTCTTGCATCTCTTTGGTTTTGTTTCTCCATTTCACTGCTTCAGTTTTTCTTCTCTAATAACTCTTTTACAGCTATCGTTCTTTAACTTCTCTTCAAGCGTTTTCTTGTTTTCGCAATTCTTTTTTAACAGTCTTCTTCCGCTTTTTCTTTTCCACTTCTCTTCTTCCACTTTGTCGGTTCCATTTATCTTGTTCCTTTTATTATTTTATGTTTTTTTTCTTCCACTTTTTGCCTTCCGATTCTCTGCTCTCGCTTCTCCCCTTCGGTTTCTGTTTTCCGCTTCTCCTCTTTTGCTTTTTTTCTTCCGCATATGTTCTTCTACTTCTGTCTTCCCATTTTTGTTTTCCCCACTCTTATTTTCCGTTTTTCTGCTTACGTTTATCTGCTTCCGTTTTTCTACTAGCGCTGCTTTTATGCCATTTATCTTCCTCTGGTGCACTTCTTGCGGTTCTCTTCCTTAACCTCTTTCCTTCCGCTTCACTTCTTCTGCTTCATTACTTTCACTTCTCTTCTTCCGCTTTTGTGATTCCGTTTTCCTTCTTCACTTCACACTTCTCTTCACTTCTTTTCCTCCACCAATCTTCCTTCACGTCTAGTTCTCCTGTTCTACTGTTCCGCTCCTCTTTTACGCTCGTCTTTCACTGCTCTTCTCTTCTTCCACTTTTATTTTTTTTCAACTCTTCATTAATGTCTCTTTTTATGCTCATATCCATCCATTTCTCATAATCAGCTGCTCTCCTTCTCCTTTTTTTTCCACCTCTCATTCACTTCTTTTGTTTCGCTTCATCCGTCTCTTTGCTTTAATTTTTTTTTACGCATCTCTTTGTTCGCTTCTCATCTTCCACTTTTCTGGCTCCGTTTTGCTTGTTCCTTCTCTTATTTTCTGTTTTTCTTCTTACATTTCTTGCCTTTCGATTCTCTACTTTCGCTTTCCTCCTTCCGTTTCTGTTTCCGCTTCTTTTCTTGTTTTTTGTCCTCTTTCGGTTCTGTACTTCTACGTCTGTTATTCCTTTTTCTGTTTTCCATATTCTCATGTTCCGTTTATCTACTTACGCTTATCTGCTTCCGATTCTCTTCTACCGCTTCTCTCCTTCCGCTTCCTTTCGTCCGTTTCTTTCCTTCCGATTCACTTCTTGTGGTTATCTTCTTTCACATCCTTTTTTCGCTTCTCTTTTGCTCGCTTCACATTTCCCACTTCTCTTCTTCCGCTCATCTGTTTCCGTTTCTTTTCTCTCTCTTTCGGGGACGAACAACCTCAGGAGGCTGAACGTCACCCTAATAAGGATAAAAAAAAATTTCCTCCTTCCCTCTCATGTATTTCTTTTTTCTTTTCTGCATCTTTTCCTCCGTCAATCTTTCTTCAGTTCTATTCCTCCACTTCTACTGTTTCGCTTCTCTTTTACACTCCTCGTTCTTTGCCACTGTACTCTTCTTCCGCTTTTATTTTTTTTCATCTCTTCTTCCGCTCCTCTTCTTCCGCGTCTAATTTTATGTTCCTCTTCCTTCACTAATATGCATCTGGTTCTCTACTACCACTTCTCTTCTTCAACTTTTCTTCTTCTGCTTCATTTATTCTGTCCCTCTTGTTTTTCTTCGCTTTTACTGTTTCATTTCATCCGTTCCTTTGCTTTTGGTTTTTATCTTCCGGTACTCTTCTTTCGCTTCTTTTCTCCTGGTTCCATTCTATGGAGCTTTGTATTTCCTCGGGAAATAGGAATCACCCTCAGCGCAATTTGCAAAACTTACCACGTCAGTTGTTTGTTCACCAAATGAGCCGAGCACAGTTACGACTCGGTATAGTGTGCTTACTGTGATCGATATACTCATAGTGATATTGATGACTTATATTATTTTCCCAGAGTGAATCTGACTGCTTACTGTGTTTGTAAGCGACACGTAATTATCTCACACATTCATCTGCTTCTCTTCATCCGGTTCACTTCTTGCGGTTGTAACTGTTCGACCTTACGTGCTTCCCGGAGTGATTTAACCATCCGCCTGTTTGCGGGGTTGCCCAGCCTGAGATCTCTTCTTTCACCCGGCTTCTTCAGTTTCTCTTCTTCCGCTTCTGTTCATCCGAGTCTCATTTTATCTTCTTTCACTAATATGCTTTATTTTCTACCGCTTCTTTTCTTTCACTTTTATTCTTCCGCTGCTCTTCTTCTGCTTCTTTTCTTTTGCTTCTCTTCTTTCGTTTATTTTGTCCATTTATCTTCTTTTATTCTATTCTTCTGGTTCGCTTCTTCCGCTTCCCCCTTTTTTTTTTGTTTCTGCTCTTCCAATTCCCTTCTTTCGGTTATTTTTTCACCTTTTTTCCCCACTATTCATCTATCGGTTCTCTTCTTTCGCTTCTTTTCTGTATTCTGGTATAATGCTAATACAAGGCTCAAGAAGACAACATAGCTTACAGAAGTGACAGCTTGTAAAAATCATTAATAATTCTAAGGATTGTATTAAAAATACAGCACATTCTTTTGTGTGGAACTTCTTATTGAATGGGAAACGTTGATGAAATTTTGGGTAAAACTAGTTCAAAGTGTAAGTGTAACATGCGCACAATTTCGTTACAATTTACCAAGCAGTTATCGAGACGGCTTCCACGCAAAAAGTGCTTCGGCCAAAAATTATGGGCACGGTCGTAGAAAATCCATATCAGTCCCACAGGTGGATCGAGCAACAGTTGGGTATTGACAATTTGATCGTGTCCCGTGCGGTGAAATTGTTCAAGGAGACACAGACGATCCACTGACGAACTGGCTGCAGCAGAAAAGCGAATTCGACCGACCCCGTGAACGCAAGGAAGGTGGGGGATTACATCCAGCGAAATCCGAACCATTCGATTCGGAACGTGCCCAAGTTAATTCTTCCGGCTGGTTAGTCCAGCAGACAATGAAACGGGCAGCACGTCAGTTCTTCAAGAAAGGCACCTCACCGAACCGATGAACAGAATACGGTGGTCCTGATCCTGCGCTAGGAAGCTGTACTACGAGGGGTTGCTGCAGCCGAAGTGCATCGAAATGAAGAAAACAGATGCCGGAGTCACTGCATTCAAGCCATCTTCCAAGAAACAAGCAACAAATCATGAGAGATAACCTGAGCCAGCATTCCAAAACAAGTTCCAGAAATTCCATGCATATCCTGGACGAAAGAGCAAACTTAAAGATGCAGAAAAAGTTAGTAAACGTGAGTACCTTCGGAAACGACACGAGTTGTTGATGGAGATGAACACCAAGGACGATTCTGTCGTGAACTAGTCGGGATTTACAGCCTCGACAATTTCCACTATGACAGCCTAAGTGCATCCTACTCCCGTCCAACAAAAACAACCGTCCACTCAAAGTTTCGTTAACAGAATGAAGAACCCCGCATATTTGAACGAGCGGGAAAGCCGCTTGAATTTTATTTTGCACTCTTCTATCCCAAAACTTCATATTTTTTTCCATATATTTCATATCTGTCATTTGTCTTCGGGTGCGTTCGTCATGTAGGAAACCAAGTTCGGGTTTCATAACACGAATAACATACATGTATTCGGAGCTTTCCAAATTCATCGTTTATCATTTTAGCGCGTCTTTTATTGGTCGTTCGTTTCATCAATGTCGACTTCCAGTACTGTCAAATACATATTAAAGATTTTAACATAATTCAACGACAATATTTTTTTATATTGAATACAGCTTTATCACATATACTACAGATTCGCTGTTTGATTCGGAGGAAGATCGATCGATCGCAAGGATTTCCAATTGGCTGGACGGCTTTACATGGAGCACTGGCACACAGCACTCCTGAAATCCCATGGGAATCACACCCGTTCAGGAATCGGTTTTCAAATCCGCTAGCTCCAGACAATTATCAATTCACCCAGGTGCGTCATCAGAAACCAGACAGCCAATACGCAACCAGCAACCAAAAATTCAAAGGACTGAAATCAATCCGAACAAACGCATCACACCAAGACCGACTTCAACGGAAGACGAAAACGGCAATAACCTGATGCGTAGAAAAGTTGCTGCTTGCCACGGGTACTTCCGTTGTTCAGCGGTGCTTCAGAAGAATGGCCGAAGTTCCTCTCAACATTTACAACGATGACCAACCTGTGTGGAAACACACCGGAGGAAAAGCTGATTCAATTGCAGAAATGTCTGCAGAGGAAGGCATACGAAGCTGTGAAGTGCAGATTGATGCATTCGGCCAACGTTCCGGCAATCATGTCTACGCTGAAGATGCTGTTTGGGAATCCAGATGTTATCGTTCAAACTTTGATATCAAAGATCCATTCAACACCAGCTCCAAAGGCGGATAAAGTCTACACGAGTAGCTCCCCTCAAATGTGCATCGAAAGTGAGGTTGGAGCTACAAGCCGCTGTAATCGGAATCAGGTTAGCCGACAGAATTACAAAGTCTTTATTAGTCAAGATTCATCAGTGCTTCTTGTGGAGCGATTAAAGCGACGTTTTGTGCTGGATTCGGTCAGAACATCGGTGGTATTCGTAATTCATTGAGTACCGCATCAGCGAGATTCTGGAGACTACAACGGTGGGCTACAAACGGTCAAAAGAAAATGTCACGAACGATGCTACTTAGTGGCATGGAGCTCCACACCTCATCGAAAGTAGCAGATGGTTCAAGGGACCTAGATTCTTGTAGAAACACCAGGATATCTGGCCTTCCAATCCGTACCGACATGGAGACACCAACGAGGAACTGAGAGCGCAGCTGTAGTATCACCAAGTGGAACCTATACACTTGGACAGAACTGAACGCATGACTGATCCTCTCTCAGCTGAGGAACTTCAGCAAGCGACTTACTAGTTGTATCGGTTGGTTCAAGCGGTGTCCTTCCCAGACGTGATAGCTCCTCTAAGTGCGAAGTACTAATTAAACTTGTTTCTAGACGAGCAAAAAAATATTGCGTGCAAATTCGCCTCCATGGGCGCTTAGAACCCGATAATCCTCCCGAAAGATCACCACGTCACATGACTGATAGTACTAAACCATCACGAGCGATACCAGCAGACTTTCTGGATTTCAAATATCAGGCAGCTGTTCCAACGGGTTAGGGCAAGCTGGCAGGAATGTAAAATTAATGGGCAATACAATGTCCATCTCCGATAGGCGATGTTCCAGAGGCAAGGTTAGTAGCCTTTACGAGGCCATACACGAATTAAAGGTGATTACTTCGGTCCTCTGATAATGAAAGTAGGCACGGAGAGGCATACCAAAAAAGATCTATAGCGATTGAGGGACAAACAAAGAAATGGGATTGGCAACCGAGGACCTTAAGGTGGTGCTCAGAGAGATGGATCAGGAAAAGGTCATTCAAAAAACCATCAGTTCAGAAACAGAATGGACATTCTTGCTTCCTGCGTCCCCTCATATGGGAGGAGCCTTGGAGAGGCCGATACAGTCGGTGAAGAAGAATCTCATGGTGATGAAACCTGGAAGGAAGTGAACTTTCCGTAATATGCTGACCGAAGTAGAGAACGTCATCAACTCTCACCCTCTGAATGATGTACCGGTAGAAGATTCAGAGGCTTCCGTTCTGACACCCAACCACTTCCTGTTGAGATCGTGAAGTGGTCTCGAACCGACCACGATAGTGCGGTGTTTTACGACGGTTATAGCGCGCTTCACAGGTCGAAGCAAACCTCTTCTGGCGGTGATTGTTGCGAGACTACCTTCCAGATCTCACCGAATGAACCAAGTGCTACAGCGATGTTTAGTCGATTTAGGAGGAAGATATTGTGGTCGTGGTCGATCAAGGACTACAACGGTACTGTTGGCCCAAACGACGGGTTATTTAGGTAAACTGGGGAAAGACGGCCAGGTACAATCAGCGGCGGTTTTGACTCAGGTGGGCATCTACGGAGTTCGCTGCTATGCAGTAGTCACCTTGGACGTGATAAATGCGTTCAAAATCGCCAGTTTGAGAGCCTATCACCAACTCGCATCAACGCATCCGGGTCGCTGGGTACATATATAGGATTCTGGGCAAATACTTACAGAATCAGGTACTGTTATGCAACACAACGACGGGTCAAGAACGTGTGCAAGTAACCACAGGAGTCTCGTAAGGTTCAATCCTGGGCCCGGTTCCTTGGAACACGATGTACGACGAAGTGTTGAGATTGAAGTTCCCAAACGGGGTAAAGACCCCTAGAGGTCTATGTAGCATCCATAGCGGAGGTGGAGTTAACGGCCTCGCACTCTATTGATAATGTCGAGGGAAGGATGCGCTCTAGGAAACTGGAGCTCGCCCACCACAAAACAGAGATCACTGTGCATCATCACTTAAAAGCGGTCCTTGAGTTACTTGTGGATTATGATAAGCTTTCGTTTAGCAGCCACATCGACCACGCTTGCAAGAAAGCCTCCATGGATATATTGGCATTATCCCGCATGATTTCGAATAGCTCAGTGGCACAGGGGAGCCAGCGTAAGGAGTGTATCGAAAAGTAATTATAAACATTCGATGCGTTATTACGCATAAACTACTGTATATATTTTTAGCGTGTAAGCGCCATTTGCTTTGTTTACATGTCAAAAATGATTATTCGGTTCATTCATTTCCGTTGATAAAGTTGTATTCAAAATGTCGCGAATTGAATTTGAGACTAAAAAGAAAATTCTGCACACTTGGTGCACCGAAAAGGGTGTTACTTACAACCAGATTGCGAAAAGAGTAAATGTTCACCCGGCAAGTGTAAAACGCATCATCGAAAAGTTTGGTAAGGAGTGCTCCCTCAAGGATTTACCAAGAAGTGGCCGGAAACCCGGCTCCAGCAACCCCGATTTGGACCAAAAAGTTGTGGATTATATTCAACGGAACAAATCTGCCTCTACTCGCGATCTAGCCAAGAAGTTCAGGACCAGCATCGGAATGATTCAACGAATCAAGCGCAGGAATGACTTGAAGACGTACAAAAAGCAGAAAGTGCCCAAACAAACTCCGGAACAAAAGTCTCGTGCAAAACCAGGGCTCGAAAGCTGTACAGCTGCATTTTGGACAATTTCGACCAGTGCATTTTGATGGATGACGAAACATACGTTAAAGAGAAGATTCAAGAACGCTACCGGGGCCGCAGTTTTATACTAAATCTGTTGGGGAACGTGTGCCAACCGCAGATACGACTGTTGCGATGGAGAAATTCGGTCAGAAGGTGCTCATTTGGCAAGCTATTTGCACATGTGGCTTGCGTTCTTCAATTTTCTATACAAAAGGAACTATAAATGCTGAGATTTATCAAAAAGAATGTTTGAAGAACAGGTTGCTACCATTGTATAGAAAGCACCAGTCCCCTTCTCTCTTCTGGCCAGATTTGGCATCGGCACATTACGCCAAATCCACTCTACAGTGGCTGACGGAGAATAACATCAAGTTCGTAGAAAAAGACATCAACCCACCAAACTGTCCCCAGTTGCGACCGATCGAACGCTATTGGGCAATAGTCAAGCGTATATTTAAGAAGGATGGTACAGTGTCCCAAAACATGACCGATTTTAAGAAAAAATTGGGCGGCGGCATCCAGGAAGTGCACAAAGGTCACTGTGCAGAATTTGATGGCAGGTGTCAAATCAAAGGTACGGGCATTCCTACAGAAATGAACATGATGACTAGTTTTTCCGTTTGGATCTTTTGTAAACATGTTAAGCTATAATAAACTGAAATAGTATGTTAATTTTAACCATGTTTTCATGCCTATTTTATTATTTGGAAGTTTATAACTACTTTTCGATACACTCCTTAGGCTCCTGTCCAGCGTCGCTCTATTCGCTCCTTCAACGACACGAGGAACGGCATGATGGTCGTGAGCGGTCGGGACACGACCCGGGATAATCTTGTCCAGAGAATGTTGCACAGATTGCTGCCTTGCTAGAGCTCCATGACTAATAGCGAAACAACAACGTTAGAGGCACCAACTTACGACATACTACTAACGCAGAAAAGCTCCTTCACCGTTGTAACACGAAAGGTGGTTCCCGGAAAGGGGAGGGAGATGCAAGGCTAGAAGCACGGGTTGGTTCTTCGTGGGTCGAGGAGTTGGCATTCTCATACCCACACCCTGAGTTCTACAGGAGTCTGTATGCAGATTTTCCATCCCGCTAAAAAAAAACTTCTACGCACCTGAAGCAGTGTCAAGACTACGCAACTTTGTAAAGGTTTTTGCAGCTGCGGAAAAGAGCCAGGCTTTTGTAACAAACAAGACTATGGATCTCAAAATCCACAAGCAGGAATTGAAACCATGTATCATTCTGTACAATAAAGCTCACAATGGACCTGTAATGTTTTTGTCTGATTTGGTTAGCTGCCACTGCAGTTGAGAAGTACTACAGAGGTATCGAGACAACAGGGACTTCTTCGAATAGGACATCACCTACCCAACTGCCCTCAATTCCACCCAATTGAGTGGAAGTAAGTTCAAATCAGACGCAGTCAAACAGAAGGTGAAGCAAAGTGGTAAATTGACTCAGGATGCAACAGATATGAAGGGATGATGGAAAAAATGTTGCTCCGATTGGAAGAAAAGTTCAAGATTTCATCAAAACTATTTTTGGAATAATCTTTTGCAGTTCATCCTTTGAAGTGCAATAAATGTCCGTTTTTTTATATATCCTAATTTTTTATTTCGATACCATGATTCCGAGATACATCGCTTTATATTGAGTCCAGATATTATTTGACTGAAGCTTTACACCTTTTCTAAAGCAGCACAATTGTTTCCTGCTATATTGAACGTAAGGGATATGAGCGAAATGAGGGAAATAAGGGAAAAAAAGAATATGGAGTGGAAGGCCGACACCAACAGGCAGGCGATGTTCAAGAACCCTCCCAATGTGCAAGAGCTCCACCAAATAGAAAAACATGGGGCCTTGTCAAGCAAAACCTGAAGAAGGTCGAAAAAGAAACAGTTGGAAGCGAGAAGCAGTTTATTTTTTTTTTTTTTAATAATCTTTATTTGTACAGGCTCAATCGAAATAACTTTACAGAGCCAAATTTTCATATTTTTATACATCATTTATCTTAAAACTAAAGTTAGGAGGATAGAGCCGATTACTCGCGGCCGTCTCGAGGTTAATAGGAATAACAAATTACGGATGGGAAGGAGGGTGGGAATTTAAAGTATGGTTACATAACACATTAAATTTAAATTCAAAATTATTTAAACACTAACTATACAACTTATGGTTTTCTTTTGAATTGAACATTTCTTGAAAAAGAAAAAAAAACACACACACACACATACACGTATTAAAAAAAACTTATTCTAAACATACAGGTTAAACTAACTACAATCTAATGCTAATGTTAGTCAAAAACACATAAATGAGTTTCATGTACTCCAAATCACGTACAGCCAAAATATCTCGAATTGGCACATTGGGTTGTCTACCTCGAGCCGAAGGGAATCATAAAACTCAGATCTGACTCCAGAATGCTCAGCACAAGACCAAATAACGTGATCTGCGTCCTGATAGCCTTGTCCACACTCACAGAGATTGCTGTCGCTCAGCCCAACCCGGTATAAATGAGCGTTCAAAGAATAATGATTGGACATGAGGCGAGACATGACACGAATGAAGTCTCGACCCACATCCATCCCGCTAAACCAAGATTTCTTCGACACCTTTGGGATGATAGAATGTTGCCATCGCCCCAAATCTCCTTTACTCCATTTATACTGCCAGCTGACGAGTGACTGTTGACGAAAAATAGGAAAAAATTCGTTGAAGGCGATTTGTCGATCACAAATATCGCCTTCCATAGCGCCCACCTTTGCAAGCGAGTCCGCTTTCTCATTGCCCGGAATTGAACAATGAGATGGGACCCATACAAGGTGATGATAAAATAACGCGAAGATAAAGCACTTCGAAGCTCCTGTATTTTCATGAGAAAATACGAGGAGTGCTTTACCGGCCTCAATGAGCGAATAGCCTCTATAGAACTGAGACTATCCGTGAAAATGAAGTACTGATCCGGTGTTAATGAGGCAACAATTTCTAGCGTAAAATGTATTGCCGCTAATTCAGCGACATATACGGAACAAGAGAGCTTGAAGTTTACGGTTGGCGCTATAAATTTCATTAAATATGCCAAAGCCTGCTGACTCCTCTATCAAAGATCCGTCAGTGAAAAACGATTTAGTGGAATCAACATGGCCAAACTTTGCAGCAAATATCACCGGAGCAATCATAGGACGATGATGCTCTGGGATTCCAGAAGCTCCTGCTTCATGGATAAATCAAAATGAACCGAATTGTCGAAATCGGAGAAGCAAACACGATTGGAAATGTTCGGCGAAGGGCTGACATCCTGTGTTATGTACCAAATGGTACAAGGTCATGAAGCGGGTTTGAGGATTCAACTCAAGGAGCTTCTCAAAATTTTCGATCACCTGGGGTTCATAACTTCACACCTGGTGAGGGCCGGAGAGATAATTCTGAAAACCGATCCGAGGTGGCAACATGCCAGCCAGCACTTCAAGACTCATGGTGTGAGTCGAGTGCATGCAACCTAACGCGATACGAAGACACCGATACTGAATACGTTCCAGTTTAATGAAGTGCGACCGAGCCGCTGACTGAAAACAAAAACTACCGTATTCCATAACCGACAAAATCGTTGTCCGGTACAACGTTAGAAGATCTTGATGGATGAGCTCCCCACAGGTCCCAGTAATTGTGCAGAGAAAGTTGATCCTTGGCTGGCACTTTCGCTTCACATACTCAATATGGGATCTCCAGGTGCGCATAGAATCGAACCAGACCCCAAGATATTTAAATGACATAGAATGGAGTTATCGGCTTACCCCAAATTTGAAGCTTCGGTTGTGCTGGGTTATGCTTCCTGAAAAAACTACCAACTCAGTTTTCTCCGTAGAGAATTCGATACCTAGCTCTAGAGCCCAAGTAGACAAATTGTCTAAGGTATCCTGTAAGGGTCCTTGCAGATCGACCCCATTGGGTCCGTGACAGACACTTACGCCGTCATCTGCAAGTTGTCTCAACGTACAATTGTCACCTGAGACTAACCGTCAATGTCTTTGACATAAAAATTATACAAAGGGGCTTAAACATGATCCCTGGGGAGACCCATGTAGCTAAATCGTGAAGCTGTAGAGGTTCCATGAGAGAAGCTCATATGTTTCTCTGACAGCAAATTGTACAAAAATTATTCATTAATGGTGAAAAGCCACAAGCGTGGAGTTTATCTGAAAGAACTTCAACAGATACTGAATCAAAGCTCCCTTTATATCCAAGAATACAGAAGCCATTTTGCTCTTTTTTAGCAAAAGCTAACTGAATATCCGTGGAAAGCAACGCGAGACAGTCGTTCGTTCCCTTACCCTACGGAAACCATATTGAGTATCTGAAAGCAGGTTGTTCGTCTCAACCCATTTGTCCAGACGGAAGAGGATCATTTTCTCAACAACTTTCGAATACAGGATAACATCGCGATGGGTCGATAGGAGTTGTGGTCGGACGCGGGCTTACCAGGTTTTGAATGGCAATAACTCTCACCCGTCTCAATCATCCGGTACAATGTTGAGTTCCGAAACTGATTAAACAAGTTCAACATGCGCCTCTTCGCGACGTCTGGGAGGTTCTTAAGCAGGTTGAACTTGATCCTATCAGCCCCTGGAGCCGTATTGCCACACGAAAGAGTGCGAGAGAGAACTCTACCATTGAAAGGGTTGGCTAATCTCATCTATCGAATTCGTGTTTTCGCGAGGAATCATCCGTGCCGGGACAGAATCTGGACAAACTTTCGCGCGAATTTGAGGATCCATTGGTCCGAGTACTCTTCGCTCTCGTTGTTCGTAGTTCGGTTTACGCAACCTTCGCGCCGTGTTCAAAAGAGTACTCATCGACGTTTCGCGCGATAATCCGTTCACGAATGTTCGCCAGTAACCGCGTTTCTTGGCGCTTGATGAGGCTCTTAAGTTCGCGTTCGAGAGCCGTGTATACTTCGAAGTGCTCAGGTGTTCCACGTCTACGGAAAACTTTAAACGCGTCGGACTTTTTACGGTAAACCTCGGTGCATTACGCTGATCCCACCATGGCGAAGGAGGTTTCCTGCGAGATGACGTCCCTGGAACTGGTCGAGTTTGAGCTTGAAGCGTGCTGTCTAAGATCAGGTTGGAGAGGAAGTTATATTCTT
The DNA here is from genome assembly GCA_034211315.2 of Aedes japonicus. Classification (NCBI taxonomy): domain Eukaryota; kingdom Metazoa; phylum Arthropoda; class Insecta; order Diptera; family Culicidae; genus Aedes; species Aedes japonicus. The sequence continues at coordinate 177,917 of JASCZW010006251.1, forward strand.
CCAGCGGTGAAAGCCTTTCTACCGTCGTTACGGCTTCATCTACTGCTGTCCTGAACTTTATCCAATCGATGTGACGGGTAAGATCATACGTGACGTTGACAGATTTCGACGGATTGAACCCGGTGGCAACCGAAATTTGTATGGGCAAGTGATCACTACCGTGGGGATCTTGAATCACATTCCATGTGCAATCCAACGATAATGAATTCGAACAAAGTGTGAGGTCTAATCTACTGCCAAACGTGTTACTTCTCCATTGTTAAGTACTGTCATATTGAAGTTGTCACAGAGGTCATATATTAGGGAAGACCGGTTGTCATCGTACAGTTCTCCCCAGCCTGTACCGTGAGAGTTAAAATCTCCCATGACCAACCGTGGAGCAGGAAGAACCGAACAAATATCTGAAAGTTGTTTTCGGTTAATGGAGGCTCTAGGAGGAATATAAACAGAAGCAATGCAAAGGCCTTTTATTTTTAATAACAGCCTGACATGCGACAACTTCAATACCTGGAATTGGAGGAAAATTCACTCTATAGAAGGAGTAGCACTTTTTGATCCCCAAAGTACTCCACCTCACGTGAATCCTCCACGATCAAGACCGAATAATATTGAAATCATGAAACGGAAGATTGATTTCGGAAGAGAGCCATGTTTCACAAAGAGCGAATGCATCACAACCGGTAGTGTGAGCTAAAAATTTGAATGATTCCAATTTAGGAATCAAACTTCGACAATTCCACTGTAGAACAGTGATCAAATCTCCGACCTCATTTGGAAAATTATCCATCGAAGGAAATGATAGCTGCAAGGATGGGCCACTTAATGTCAATTGCTTCAAAAGTCTTCACTGTGTGGAAGCACTGCCATAACAATGCTTTTGAGAGGGTCAGAAATTTCGAGGTACTTAAAGATACCTTCGGCAATGTCATCAAATGAACAGCCCACTTGAGGAGGGGCTTCTGTTCTTAAAATAGAGGCGTCAGGGTTTTGGATGTCCCCAGGAGAGATGGAAAGTCCTGGGTGTAGTTAGTACTGAGAAACCAGGAGAATTGTGTTTTCCTTTTTCCACCTCTTTTGAAATGGAGCAAGCTGATCTCGGGCTTCTTTTCAACAACTTTCCGTGGGCGGACGCGTCTTCGCTTCCTTGAAGCACCTTCCGGAAAAGTGAACGATGTTCCTCTTCAGCCGAATCAAGTCAGACTCGTCATCTGACAGAGGAGCAAAGGATTTGTATTGGCATCGGGTGATGGTGAGGCTTTTTAACCATTTCGGCGAAGATTGCCTGGAACGCTGTTTCAGCGGGCGTTCTAATTGTTCCCGCGTTGTTTGTACGCCGGGCACGATGAAGAGAGCATGAGGAGGTTCAGCTTAGAAAGCGCATTTAGGTGTGCTGTCTCGCACGGCCATCCTCATGCTTCTCCCCGCAGTTGGAGCAGCGCCTTATTGCCTGCAATGGAGGTCGTATGTCCCATCTGCTGGCATTTCTGCACGAATCCATGACCGAGGTACAAACAATCGCACTGGTGGTCGAAGTTTTCTCAACTCGACGTATTGAGGAGGAGCTGACCAGAGAAGGTTACGCACGAAACAGGTCTGACGGTGTAAACTTTTTTTCGCCCTTAGTTGGTCGACACTGGTGCCAAGTTGGCGCACATCGAAGTATCTTAACTGGGAAGCAGAGGGTTCTTAAATCGACCAACCCCGCTTCAGCAGGATCTCAGAGTCGAGACTCGTTTCGGAACCACACCTTCAATTTCGATACCTCGAGCTGGGATATACACTCTGATATTCCAGAGTAAGAGATTGGGAGACAGCAATCTCGTTAGCTTGCTTGAAGGATTGGACACAACGACCAGAAGTTTATTGGGTCTGACTTTAATTATCTCGGTCACGTGACCGAGATAATTAAAGTCAGACCCAATAAACTCGGGTCGTTAATGTCAAGCAAACTAATGAATTGCTGTCTCTAGTACTTTCTCTAGAATATAGAGTGTACATCCCAGCTCGGGGATAGACAGAAGGTGTGGTCTCGAAACAGTCTGACCCTGGATCTGCTGAAGCGGGGGGTTGGTCATTTAAGAACCCTCTGCTTCCCAGTCAAGATACTTGATGTGCGCCAACTGGCAGTGTCGACCAACTGGGGCGAAGAAGTTTACGCCGTCAGACTCGTTCGCGTAACCTGGTCAGTCTCCACCAATACGTCGAGTTGGAAAACTTCGACTACCTGTGCGGTGTTGTACCTCGGGTCATGATCTGCGAAAAGTGCAAGCGAACTGGGACATACGACCTCCCATTGCGGCAGTGGCATGCGCTGTCTAACCAGGGGAGAAGCATGGGATGGCGCTGTGGCAACGCCCTAAATGCGCTCTGCGGAACTCCTCCCATGCTCTCATCGTGCCCGGCGTCCACAAACAACGCGGAGAATTAGAACGCTCGCTGAAACAAGCGTTCCAGGCAATCGTTTGCCGAATGGTTAAAGCCTCGCCATCACCACGATGCCAATGCAAATCCTTGCTCTCTGGTGACAGTCTGACTTTGATTCGGCTGAAGAGGAGCATCGTTCACTTTCCGGAAGGTGCTTCCGAGAACGGAGACAGCGTCCGCCTGAAGTTGCTGGCGGCCGAGCCAGCTTGCCCATTTCAAGGGGTGGAAAGGAAACGCAATCCTCCTGGTTTCCGTAGTACTCAACTACCCAGGACTTTCCCTCATCTCTCCGGGGACATCAAACTCTAACTCATTTAAGGGCAAGCCCCTCCTCCAGGTGGGCTGATTCTCATTTGATGACATTGCCAGAAGGTATCTTTAAGTACCTCAGGGAATTTCTGACCCTCTCCAAGAAGCGATTGTTTTGGCAATTAAGCTCCAGACCTGTGAAATCTTTGCGCAATTGACACGATGAAGTGGCCTGTCCTTTGCGGCTATCATTTCAACTTCGATGGATAATTTCCAGATGGGTCGGCAGTTTGTCTCGCTGTTCACCTGCGGTGGGAGTGTCGAGTTTGACCGCAAGTTGAGTCATTCATTCTTAGCTCGCGCTACCAGCTTGTGATGCTGTTCAGCTTTAATGCAAGTGAGGCATGTGCTCTCTTCGAAGTCGATTCAGCGTTTCCAGTGTGTCGTGATCGTGGTTTCGTGGTGGAGGGAGTACCTTGGGAAGTCAGAGATGCTTCCTCCTTCATGTAGGTGAATGTGGTCGTCCATGTCGGAGCAATTATTGAAGTTGTCATGGCAGCTGTGTGCGACTACGCTGCCCATGCTCGTTGCATGACACTCCTGGAGCCTCCGTAACCGAGGCATCTCAGATGACTGACTCGGTCCTTCCTGCTCCTTGACAGTTGATCATGGGGTACGAGCTCGTCGCTGTGCAGGCTGGGAAGCATGCGATGACGGAACCGATGGCTCTGCAATGTATGACATCTGTGACGGCTTCAATATGACAGTTGCTGTAACAATGGAGATGTAACACGTTTGGCTGGTTTAATCTCGCTGGCTGTGGAGTGGGCCTCGCACTTTGTTCGAATTCATATCGTTAGTGCACATGGAATATGATTCAAGATCCCCACGCAGTGTCCTTGCCATACGGAGATCTCGGTTGCCCGCCGGAGTTCAATCCGTCGAGAAGCTGTCGGCGTCGCAGTATGATCTGCTCGCCTCATCGACTGGTTACAGTGTGACAGAGCTATGACGGCAGATGACAGCCGCATGGACGTGCGCCGCTGGAGCGTCCTCTCCAGCTCTGATCTAGAACATGGCGCTCCATGCAAACTCGACAGTTCCAGGGACGTCATCTCGCGGGAACCTCCGCTCTCCATGAGTGGATCAGATGCACCGAGTTTGACGAATAAAGTCGACAGCGTTCGAGATTTTCGGCGGACCGTGGCACTGCACGCAGTACCTCGAACGCGGCCAGGCATCAGGCCAGAGAACGCGGTGTACGAACGTTATTGAGCAGGCTGTCGCGCAAAACGTCGTGGTACTCTTTGGAGCTACGGCAGCGTAACCGAGCAACGAGCGAGCGAGCGACGCGGACCAATGGATCCTAAGTTGCCGAAAGTTTGTCAGATTCTGTGCCGGCAGATGATTCTCATGAAACTACGGAGTTCGATAGTAGTCAACCCTTTCAATGTGTGGAGTTCTCTCTCGCGCTCGCTCGTGTGTGTGAACTCGAGACTGATAGAATACAGCTTCAGCGCTAGAAACCTGCCAGCGAACATGTTGGAACTGTTTAATCAGTTTCTGGAACTCAACGTGTACCGGGTGATGGAGATGGAGTGGCGCATCAGCAGCCTGATACAGCCCGCGTATCGAGCCATCGATATTATCTTGCATTCGAAGTTGATGGAGAAGATGATCCTGTCCGTCTGGATAATCGGTGAACTAGTGACCTCAGATATAAGTATTTCCGTAGAGACGAACGACTGTCTCGCGTGTACTTTCACAGATATTCAGTGGCTTTGCTTCACAGAGTGAAACTACATGTCTTGGACATAGAGAGACTTTGATATCAGTATCTGTTAAAGTTCTTTCAGACAAACTCCGCGTAATGGCTTTCATCGTTAATGAATTTTGTACCAGTTAGCTGTCGGAAGAACATGAGCTCTCTGCTCCTGCAACTGGCATTTAGCTACATAGATCTCCCCGAAAGTCATGTTCAGCCTGTCTGTAACTCCATGTCAGAGACATTGACGGTTGTCTAGTGACGGCTGTACGTTGAACAACTGCGAGATGGCAGCATACGTTGGACGTAATGAATATCTGCAGGACCTCAGGATGCCTTGGATCAATTTGTCTGCGGTCTCTAGGCTTAGAATATTCTGAATCTGGAATTTTCTGGGAAGTACAATGACAGCTCCATGGGCAATAAGCCTGCAGACTATGCACGTGTCACAGAATAGCGCGCAGTGTCTAGTTCGATTCTTGAAGTGTCTGCCTGGAGAATCCCATATTGGTAATGTGAAGCAGAGGTGCCAGCCAGATCAACTCTCTGCACAATTACCGGGACGAGTGGGGGCTCGTCCACAGATCTTCACAACGTTGTGCCGGACAACATTTTGTCGGTTATGGAATGCGGTAGTTTTGTTTCTCGGCGACTCGATCACGCTCATTAGAGCTGGGACGTATTCAGTATCGGTATCATCGTGATGCGACTCGATTCGTACCGAGTCCTTGAAGTGCTGGCTGTATGTGCTACTCTCAGTCGATTTTTCAGAATTATCTCTCCGGCTCCTCACCGGAGTGTGAAGTTATGGGAGTGATCGGGAATCCTGAGCTCTATCAGTCATGACCCTCACTTGCTCACCATTTGTACGCATTTGTGGATGTCGGCCCTTCTGGCGATTTCAATCGTATTTGCTTCTCCATTTCGACAATTCAGTTTCATTTTGTTATCCATGAGCGGGACTCGTGGAATCAGACATCGTCGTCTATGTTAACTCCGTGATACTTACTATAAGTTTGGCCAAGTTGATCCGCTAAATCGTTCTTTCACTGACGGATCGTTGATAGAGGAATCAGCAGGCCTTTGATATATTTAATGAGGCTATAGCCATAGGCCACTCGAAACTCCAATTCCGTATATCGCTGGATTAGCAATTTTACGCTAGAAGTGTTGCCTCATTAACACCGGATCAATACTTCATTTCCATGGACTGAGTTCTATAGAACTATTCGCTCGTTGGAGCTTGATAAGCACTCAACATCTTTCTCATGTGAAATACAGAACTTCAGCGATATTTATCATCGCGTTACCTTTGTCATGGGATCCCCATCTCATTGTTAATTCAGGCAATGAGGCAGCTCTACCGCAAGATTGGCGCTATGAAGGCGATATTTGTGATCGACAAATCGCCTTCAACATTTTTCTATTTTTCGTCAGCAGTCACTCGTCGGCTGGCGTATAATGGAGTAAGGAGATTTGGGGCGATGAACAGTCGAATCATCCCAGAGGTGATCGAAAGAATCTTTGGGATGAGACTGAGATCAGATATGCCGCCTCGTGTCAATCATTAATTCTTTGTAGCGCCTCATTTACCACTGGAAGTTGTGTGATACTGTAATGTCGAAGACTTCAGGACGCGAATCATGACTGATCTTGTGCTGAACTGTCTGGTAGATCTGGCTTTTATGATTCCCTTCGAGCTCGGTATAGACGCTGTCAATGTGCGAATTCTTTGGCTTTGTACGTGCATGAGCATTTCATGTGTTTTGACAACATTAGCATTAGATGTAGTTAGTTCCCCAGCCTGTATGTTTAGAACCATGAGTTTTTTAATACATGTATGTAATGTGTGATGATGTTTTTTCTTTTTCATCAAGGTGTTCAGAGAATCAAAGAAAACCATAAGTTATGTAATTATAAGTGTTTTAGATAATTTTGAATTTTAATTTAATGTGTTGGGAAACCGGAGCCTTGCTCAAATTCCACTCCTTCCCAAATCCGTAGTGTGTAATTCCTATTGGCCTACTCGGGCAACCTGACACGTAATCGGCTCTGCCATCCCGGCTTTAGTTTTAAGATAAATGATGTATAAAGTATGAAATTTGAGCTCTGTAAATTATTTCGATGAACCTAATACAAATAAGATTATTAAAAAGATAAAATGCTTCTCACTCCAACATTTCTTTCGACCTTCTTCGGGATTTTTGCTATTTTCTATTTGGTGGAGCTCTTTGCACGTGGGAGGGTTCTTGTTTATCCTTACTGCTATGATCGTATGCCTCCATGTTCTTTTTTCCTTATTTCCTCATTTAAATGTCACACGTTCAATATGGCAGAACAATTGTGCTGCTTTAGAAAGATTATGAAACTCAGTCAATAATATCTGGACTCAGTATATCTCAGTCATGGTATCAATAAAATTGGTACTTATAAAGACGGACATTTATGCACTCAATGAGCTATAAGATGATTCCCAAATGAACTGAAATCTTGAGCACTAACCAGTAGACAGCGATCATCCCCTTCGTATCTGTTGCATCTGAAATCAATTTACCGCTGCTTCGCCTTCTGTTTGACTTTAGGTCTGTTACTTCCCTTGGTGGAGTGGAGTGGTGGTGATGATATTCGAGAGTCCTGTTTGTCTCGATGCCTACTGTACCTCAGCTACGTGGCAACTAGCCAGATCAGACAAAACGTGCAGTCCATTGTGGCTTTATTGAGATGATGCGTAGTTTCGAACCAACTGAACGGATCCATGTGAAACCTGGCTCCTCGCGGCAAAGACGCTTTGAGATTGCGTAATCTTAGCGGCGGGAAGATCATGCAATTCCTGTAGAACTTTCAGGGTGTGGATGAAGATGCCAACTCCTCGACCGAACAACCCATAGCCTACTGTCCCACTCAGGGCCGCAAATATTTTAACATGATGAAGGCTTTCGTGTGTGTGGATTATTGCCTCTAACATGTGGAGCTCACAACAATGCCTT